>JAOTQE010089551.1:0-14855 GCA_025631205.1 Nesometra sesokonis
AAGTATAATATAGGTAGAACGAATTTGGGCAAGCCCATAAAAACGAAGACGACCATATAATGCCAAATTTGATAAATAAATAATAAAAAAAAAATATAAATAAATAAATTAATTAAATTGATTGATTTGTACATGCTAACATTGACGATGTAAAAAATGGGACTCTTGGCGTATAAGCACACTGATATACCTGCCAACTTTTTTTTACTCCAATGCGTGAGACAAATCCCGCCACCAGTACATTGTTTCTCATTTCGATCTGACAAAAAAAACAAAAAAAAAGCGTAAACTGACCATTTTGGGCCGTTTCTGCCTGAATTGCTACTGTTTTGGGGGTCGTTTATACTCTATTTTGCTCTATATTGTCTCATGCGTGAAAAAAACTCTTTGAATGACTGTTTATGAGAATTCTGCTGAGACATCGAAAATAAGCTCCAATACGTGAGACTCACACATAATGCATGAGAGTTGGCAGTTATACACTGGGTATTAGTCTTGGGCCCAAAGGGAACAAGGGATCCAGCTGCCATGCTTATCCCTACTCTCCCCCACCACCAAAGACATGAGACATCCAGCTTTATTACCAAGCATCTTGTAAAATTAAACTCTTCTTCTGGTTGACAAACCTTACAATAGACCGAATTAGCGATGGCCTGTGACGTCACGAAAACTCGCCTTCGTGGGTACGAGAACCAAAACAAACCGTGAAGTCCTATCTCATAACGTAGTGCGATTGCGAATGTTACCCAAAAATTTGGTTGAAATACACATTGAATTTAGCAAGTATGATCATTTGTAAGCATTAATAAACATCTACCTTAGTCTTAGATTAAGTAGACACAGTTGATCTGATTTTAATTTACATTTAATAGGAAATATACATAATTCAAGCTAGGCCAAAAATTGGATCTCTGTTGATCCACTTAGGAGAGTTAAGCTGTTATGTGCACTAGCGGATCAGCACCGTCTGCATGGTTCGGGCCTAAAACCATCCATTGTTCTCAGCAAATTTGACAGGTTTAATCCATTCTAATTTAAATAAAACTAAGCGTAGCTAGTGTTAAAAAGGATTTATGAATATATCCCAATGGTTTGGAATGAGTTACCAATGAAGAAATACAAATACATAAACTTTGAAAATGGCCTTTCTTAGCTCATTTTACACAGCAAAGTATAGAAAATAGCGCCCTCTATTTATATTTATACCCAAGAATCCAGATGTAAACAAGGTCGCTAATTCGGTGTATTGTTATGCATAAATGGCCACATACAACATACCTGCCAACTTATTTTGGCTCCAATGCGCGAGACAAACCCCGTCACCAGTACTGGGCCATTGTCTCCCATTTTGATCTGACAAGCAAAAAACGACAACTGCCCATTTTTGGACCGTTTCTGCCTAAATTACCCCTGTTTTGGGAGCCGTTTTTACCGTATTTTGCTCTATATTGTCTCATGCGTGAGAAAATCTATTGATATCACTGTTTATGATTGAGAATTTTGCTAATGCGTGAGAAAAATTATCTATGCATGAGACGTCAAAAATGGGCTCCAATGCGTGAGACTCACGCATAATGCGTGAGAGTTGGCAGGTATACATACAATGAGGTACATGAACAAACAGTTGACCTTATCTACATGGTCTCAGTTCTCTGTTTCACAGGGTATAGTTTAATTTGAGCTTGTTTGTGATGTATTTTCAAGAATAAAAAATAGGACCCTTGGAATATTCCCATGCTTCATATGTAATCAGTCTGAAATAAGGCCTAAAAAAAATTTTATGTTGCCCAAACACAGAAAAATTTTTAAAAAAGCATCCAAATAGGCAAAACTGAATGTATATGTATGAATTTTTCTCATTTTCATCAACAAAGTAGTGGCTCCGACATAGCGAGGAATTCAGATACAGTGAAATTGAGGTACTGTAGCTAGATCTAGGCACCAACCTAGGCCTAATGTAGTGTTTTTATATGGATTTGTTTCGAGTGTGGTTATTTCGACCCCGCAAGATCGGCGAATAAGGGCGACCAAAGCTGAAATATTTGATTCGAAAAAATTTAGTACGAGCAAAAAAAAAAAAAAATGCCGACCCTGGATTTTCGCAATTTTTGGGTCGGTCGGGTTTGGGCAACATAACAATTTTTTTTTTTTGGCCTAAGATCAGTGATCGAATGTAAATTGTAAAAATACTTTTTTAAAAATCACAACAAAAAGATGATGGCTTATTAATCATTGCAAATCTTGAAACCCATGTTTGTACAAAGAGACTTTTGATATTAATTGAGATTTTTTTGTTGCCTGGAAAAAAATTAGAAAAAAGGAAAAATACATTATATGGTTAGTAATAATTGATAGTGTATTGATTGTTTAATAGGCCTTACTCTGCAGCAGGTGGAATGCCTAGCAACGTATGGTTCAATCGGTATGCAATAGAATATGATTCACCTGAAGATACAGAATCTATAAGACACATGAATGAAGAGATTAGCAAGCTAATCCAAGATCAAGTGAACAATGGTATCCCAGAAAAGCACATCTTTTTAGGTAAGATGTATTTATGATATATTTCTGGGTTAAAGTCAAAAATGCATTTGTGGCAGAGCCAAGCCAAATGAGGCATAAGTCTGAAAATTGAAAATTGAGGTTTTTTATAGATAATAAAACACAAAATTATTATCTTTAGCATTGAAAAAAAAATAAAGATTGACCATTTAAAATGTAAGTTTTGAGAAAACTGCATTTGAAAGATGCTAAGTCCACGCCAGGTTTTTTTGTTTGTTGTTTACTCACACAGTGCATAACACAACTCTCTTAAAATTGAATAATTTATTCAAAGCTTATTGAATGTTGAATTTATTTAAAACTATCATATGTTTTATTCACAAACAACTATTGTATGGTTATTAAACATTTTTTCCTTGAAAATGTATGGTAAAGTCATTTAAAACCTGCACATATAAATTTCAGATAATCCAAAATTTCCATTACAAGAATTATAAAGCATAATCTCTATTTGTATTCTGCTGGTCTTTCGATCTGATGTGGAGTTCTAAAAATACCCACCTGATTAATTGATTAAGTAAGATGCCCTTTTTCATGAGTGGGCTGTTGTTACTTTGTGAGAACTATGAATTTAAATTGTTACATTATTAAGCCACATGTGGTGTAGCAGTAGGAATTTGGGCTTCCAATAGAGAGGTGAGCAGTTCATGTCCCAGGCTCGCCACGCGTTTGTGCCCTTGAGCAAGGCACTTCATCTGCAGTTACTTCTCCCCACCCAGGAGTGCTGTAGTAGTGGGTACCTAGGAGATTTGAATGTCATGCACTGATTTATATATCATGCAGCAAAGACGTCTTGCCAGTGATTGGGGTAATAATGTGGAGAGCACCCTGAGACTTAATTGTATAGAGTGCTATATAAAAGTCTACATATTATTATTATATTATTACCATCACATCGAATTATGTATAAACTTCTTTAATGGAGCATTTGATTTACAAGTTATTTTTTTATTATTTATTTTAAGTAGAATAAAATTTTGTTGTGATTTAATTGCTGTTATAAGACACCAAAGATAACCCATGAATGTCTGAAGTGGACTTAATTCCAGTGGTGTCCTTTTACCATACACTAGGAAACGACCCCCTACTCAGGCCCGTACCCAGGATTTCGGATGGAGAGGTGCACTTGGCAGGGATCCGGACCTCATTCACCATTTTCGAATCGACAAGCAAAAATAGAATGTCATTTGCCCCATATTGTCACGATTTCATGCGCCTTCGACACGCTGCATGTCCATTTTTGCCATTTGTGAGTTGGAGTTTTATCTTTTGTCACTATGAAAGTGGACCTTTTGTCATTTGAGGTGGTGCGCACGTACCCCCCTCGGTACGGGCCTGCTACTCTTTTCTAAAGAGTGTACTGCATTCTTTAACATGCACATGAACCATGTTGTACACTGGACCAATGGCTTAACATCTCATCTGAAAAATGGTATGGTAATAACAATAGACAGAAACACAGGCAGAGCCAAACAAAAGAAGTGATAAGTTGCAAAGCTAGTTTTCCACAATAGGCAGAAACAAAAGTTTTTTTTTCAAATTTAGTTTTATTTCAAGAATATACAGTTAAATAAATATTCATCTTTCATACTACATTAACAATGTGCATATGTGATCAAAAAATGTTCGAAAATGCAATTTCAATTACCCTGCGTGGTCAATGAACACTGATAAGCAATTTTCAAAAATGCAGTTTTCTCAAACTTACATTCTAAATGTTCGATTTTTGATTGTTCATAACTTTGCGAGGAAACACTGTATGAAACTGACTTTTGCATGTTAAAGAGTAAAATTTGTAGTTTCATATTCTGTACAGGGCCGTAGCTTCTCATGTGTCAATTTCGAGCATCTAAAGATGGCATATATTTCTTTACAAATGTTATACATCAACTCAACCATGGTGTCAATTCTTGTCCATTCAATTATTGGATTATGTTTGTCGACTTCATTAAATTGAGACATTTTCACTAGCATTGTAAATGCACAAAATGTCATTTCCGAGCATCTAAAGGTACCATATTCTAAATTTTTTCCACTTTAACACAAACCATGGTGTGTGCAGTTTTCTTGTTACTAATCATCTAATTAATTTAAGTTGACATTTTTAAATGCAAGAGTGTTGTTGCGCAGCATGCAGAGGTATAATATTTCAAAATTTCCTCAACCATGGGTTTCTGGCAAGTTAAACTAGACCACTCCCCCTTTCCAAAATGTATGAATTTACCATGGCAGCGAATTCACTTTAGACAATTCTGGTTATGGGCAGATTTAATCTCTTAAGGTAGAGCTTTTTTGTGTTTTGTTTAATTTAACAGTGGTAAACTTAAATGGTACATTCTTTCTTCCAAATTAAACATCATAATAGTTTTTGTATTTCCACATTGATAGATTGTTTATTCATTTTTTTTTTAAATCACAATATATCCAATTAGATTTTGAATTAACTACTGAGAGTTTTAAGTATTTTATTGTGGTTTTTTGATGATTCAACAAAAGCCTATATTTTGTTTGTGAAACCTGTGAAATGTAACGGTAACATTCAAAATTATCTTTTAAATAATTATTAGATTAGACCTACACAATAAAATATTAAAATGAGTCTAAAATATGTCACATGAAAATAATAATAATAATGAAAAAACACTTCTAACGCGCCTATTAAAGTTAAAACCTTAACTTTCCACCGGCTCCAAGAGAGAAAGAAATATTGAAACAGTTGCAGTAAAAAATTGATAATGTAAAAGTTGCAACAGATTACAAAAATAGGTAGGTTTTAAGTTCAGAAAAAAATAACTGAGGATTTTTAATGTCACGAATGTAGACTGGAAGAGAGTTCCAAAGTGTGGCCTTCCTTGACACCGACGGGTTACCCTTGGTGGACCCCTTTCCCCAGCACATATTTGCTCGATTCGCTCGCATCCTGACCACTTCAAGTGTCGTGGCTACAGCCCTGCTGTATAAAATCAATTTTTCATGTTGTGATTTATATCTCCTTTGGCTTGGCTCTGCTGCGTAAGTACACATAGGTAAAATTGATCCGAAAATCTATCATAATCAATCTATCCATAAATAACCAAGTAAAGTGGACTGCCTGAAATCTGATCAGTTTTTGAGAAAGTTGAATGAACTATAATCAATAAATTAAAGAGATCTAATATTTAAGCATTTTAATATTTAATATTATACTGATTTTATCATAGAGGAAGTAATTTCTAGTTTTACATGGTGCTTGTCATGGGTTTGTATTTTATGTATATTTTTGTGCTGGTACTGTACAACATTTCGTTTGGTTCAAAATGTTTGATAATCTTATGCCAAGAGTTGAGTCCTTGTTGATAATACTATATGTTTATAGTATTACAAAATGATCATTAAGAATGTGATGGTTTAATATTATACTTTTTTTATTGATATGTTATTATTATATAACATATCAAGATTGCCACTTATAGAGTCCTGATCGCCCTTTCTTGTAAGCAGTAACATAAATACCTGGTTCGTTCCTACTGTAACCTATGCAACCAAGCATTCATTAATGTTTACAGTTACAGTGTTGTATCTTGATATTTTATATTTAAAGTTACACTGGTAGTCAGAGGCTTTTTCACTCATGGGGGATGAGGTTAAAGCTCGCTCAGATACCCCACCCTTGGGAGACCCAACCAGGTATCGGATAGGGAATGTTAGCCTGATTAGATTTTGGCAAGTAGAAAATAATGTTATTGCATATTAATTTTGGCTAAATTGTTCCCTGAAGGGAGTTATCAGGGCCAAAACATTCAATTTACCACATATACATGCTGGTTTTATTGCTTTTATACTTCTAAAGGAAAGTAATCTGCTACCCAGGGTGATTATCATAGCAACAAAATAATGATTTGATTTTGTAGTTGAAGTGAATTTCAGGGTGGACCTGACCCCCCTCTCCCTATGAGCCTTTTCAAAATTGAGCTCATGATCTAATTACTTGGATAAGTAATCAATTTCATAATGTTAGTGATAAATGATGCAATGATAAAATGACAAAACGATGCTACATAAATATACAAATGAGGCATGTCATGGCAAAACCACCAAGTTGTCACAAAATTGAAAGTTAATATTAAAAGTATATCACCCTTGTGGTAACAAGAGTGATATAGTAACCTAACGAGGGGCAAATTATCAAAATCGGACTTCTATAACCAAAGATATGGAACAAAATAGACAAAAATGTCCTTGTATTTGTTTATATTTCCTGTTGTTTATGTGCTTCAATAACATGCTGTGCAACAACTTGGTGATTTTGCTATGCCTTGCCTCAAATGTGCCTCAATCAGCGGTTAAGAAGTTACAGTTTCATGAAAAAATGGTAGAGGAGCCATAACTCTTGAACACTTCCTTGGATTTCAATCATTTAAAAAACAAATTCTTAATTACTAAACTCTTTCTAACTAATGACTGGAATCAAAATAATTAATTAAAATTTTTCATTGATATACCTAAAACATAATATAAATTGTTGGTGCGCCACGTAAGTTTTTACATTAATTATCCATACAGTAATTATTTGAGGCTATAATTAGCTTTAATTTGAATGATGTGGCAGTATTTTTCCATATGTAAGACATTGCCAGATAAACAACCAAAAAACTAGTGAGGAAAAACTAAAAAAAAAGTATGAAAATGAAAATCGCAAGACTCAATGTTTGTCCCAGCATGGTTAAATGTCCGTCCACGACTACTGCCAGTGACTGATCACGGAGTTATGCACTGTCTGATCACATGAAATCATGCACTGTATACTATTGTAATAAATGTTAATATTAATATCCAGTAACAAATCTCTGTATTTTGTGTTTGTAAAACTTTATTCTGGATCACCGCGACGCGCCATTAAAAACAAACAGGGCCACCATAACTTTGGAAGGGCCAGTATCATTTTTGCCTTACTGGCCCTGCTGGCCACCTTGGTTTAAAGTTAATTTTCAGCCCTGCCTTAGTGGTTAACACTCCTGCCTTCCAGTCTATAGTCCACAAAAAAGGACAGTGTGTACAGAAATTGTAAACTGTTCGCAAGAATTTTGGTCGCTTAGAGGAGGTTTGTGCTGTCCGAGTGCTTCTATTTTTATTTTATATCATATACAGTTGAACCTCCAGTAAGCGGACACCCTCGGGTCCGGGAAAAGTGTCCACTTATGGGAGGTGTCCGCTTACGAGAATTTTGGCCGATAAAGGGCCAAAGTTGTAAAATTATGTATTCGCCCTTACGTCTCATATTTCACGGCATTCTCAACAGAAATTGCTTCTTAAATTACTAGACACTGCATTCTATATTTTATTATAGGCGGGTTTTCATTTTTAAGATTGGTTCAGTAATATAATTCTCAGCCGTTACAGTATAAGGACGATTCTGTACAGAAATTTGTATCGTTGTACAGAAAAGTCACTAAATTTTCCGGGATGTCCTCTTATGGGAGGTAAATTAACATACAAAAAATCTAAATTTTAAGACAAAAAGCGTTTGCGTCCATTTACGGGAGGTGTCCGCATACGGGAGGTACCAAATGCACTGATTAGATAGAAAGAGCAAACGGGTCTTTGAATTTGTGTCCGTTATGGGAGGTGTCCGCTTACGGGAGGTGTCCGCACAGGGATGTGTTCAACTGCATTATTATTTATTGCTGGTACTCTGTAACTGTGACATATATTTGCCTCTTTTTCTACCCACAGGTGGTTTTTCCATGGGCGGATCTCAAGCTCTTCTTACTGCCTTTAGTCAACATCCTTCCATAGCTGGAGTTTTTACGATATCATCTTTTTTAAACAAAGAATCATTGGTCTATAAGGTTTGTAAAATTAGTATTATTTTTTTCCTGTCATATATAATTTGAAAGGAATCCCTATGTACTCCACCTTCCATCCCACTTTCCCCACCCCCCACCCAAATTAAAAAGTGATCACTTTTTCCACCATATCCATATACTAGGTCACATGGACTACCACTGTATTTTTATTTGTAAAAATGGCCAATTTATCTTTCTTTTTTTAAATTTTTTTGTATTTAAGGACAACTTTAAAGTTTATGTTTTTTCATTGGTAACTTATTTCGAAACTGTTGGGATAAATTCAAATATAATTTTTTCACTAGCTATGCTCAGTTTTATTTAAATTGAAATGAATTAAACCTTTAAAATTGGCTGATAACTATTAATGGTTTTAGGCCCCCACCATGCAAACAGTGTTGATCCACTAGTGCAAATAGCAGCTCCTGAGTGGATCAGTGGAGTTCCAACTTTTGGCCCAGATTAAGTTATGCTTAATTCCTTGTACATATAACTCAAAACTAAATCAACTGTGTTCTACTTAAATAGAAACTCCGGGATTAAAATTTCTATGGATATGCCAATAGAACAATTAGTTGTGAATTAACTGACAAATTTTCACAACATAAGGACAATGAGATAATGAAGGAAAACGCTTTCCAAGATGGGTCTTAAATCAAAAAATGGGTCTACTACTCATATTACACAATGCTAAAGAATAGGAAAATTACAGATTTTGAAAGGATTGAGTTTGAAAACCATATCAAAAGTCGCATTAAAAATTACATATTCTAATGTGTATCTGATTGATCTTTCCATTTATGTGAGTTATATTTGTAAAGAGAGTTTGGTTTTCAAGCACACCCTTTTTCCTTTTCTTTAACACTATGTAATTTGAGTAGTAAACCCACTTTTGATTTGGGAATCACTTTTCAATATTTTTTTGGCATTATCTCATTGTTCAAATGTTGTGAAATTTTGTCAGTTGGGTTACAACTAGTTGTTCTATAGATTTATCCATAAAAATTTTAATTCCGGAGTTGCCCTTTAATCTAAGACATGTTTACTAATGTTTTAAAAATGATCGTACTTGCGAAATTAAATATGCATTTTAACCAAATTTTTGGGTAACATTCGCACTCGCCATGTGTTATGAGATAAGACTTCAGATTTTGTTTTGGTTGTCATACCCACGACGGCAAGTTTTCGTGACGTCACAGGCTATCACTAATTCAGTCAATTGTCCATTGTCCAATTCTTGGTATTTCAAACAGATGGTCAGCCATCCTATGGGATAATCCATGGAAGGATGCTTGCATATCATTTCAAAACAAACAAAGAATATACAAGTAATTATTCATATAACCTTGACATTCAAAGATTGTGTGATGTTTTGGATTAAATTTTTATGGTAAACAGATGATCTTTATTACTACTTTTTTTTATCACTTTTCTTAAACAGCCAATATATTTATTCATGAATGTAACGTCCTACTTTTTCCACTTGCAACAAATGCTCTACTGACAAACATCTTTTTGAAGCCCCATGCACGAGATTAAAACTAAGGTCAATGTTGTAATTCTCTCCAAGCACCATACCTTTGGTATTTATTACCCCTTTCTATTCGACAGTGTTCAAAATCAGTTCTATTTAAGAATGAAGAATTTAAAAATGTTTTTAAAGAATTTATAATAAATAGTACTCGTATCTTGATGTGCTCAGACTCTGTACCATCCTTGTACATTATGTAAACACCGCTTATCTCTCGTCGTTATTTTCTTTTAAAACTCACTTTTGTTGTTAAATGGTAAGTGCGGGATTAAATTTCTATGGATAAATTTATACTATAATTTAGTGGTGACCAAACTGACAAAATTTCACATCATTTGGACACTGCAATAATGAAAGAAACCACTTTCAAAATTGCGTCCCAACTCAAAAGTGGGTCTACTACTCAAATTACACTGTTAAAGAATAGGAAAATTGCAGATTTTGGAAGGGTGGTGTTCCGAAACCGAATAAAAAATAACATTAAAAATTACCTGCTCTTATGTGAATTCGAGAGATCTTTGCATTTATATGAGTTTTATTTGTATGGTGATTCCAGTTTTCCCGCAAAACCCTTCCAAAATAGGCAATTTTCATATTCTTTAACACTGTGTAATTTGAGTAGTAGACCACTTTTGAGTTGGGCCCCAATTTGAAAAGTGGTTTCTTTCATTATCGCATTGTCCAAGTGATGTGAAATTTTGTCAGTTTGGTCACAACTAATTGTTCTATAGATTTATCCTAAGAAATTTTAATCCTGCACTTACCCTTTAAGTGATAGTTGACCGATTGTGTAGAATGGTTGACTTGTAAACAGAAAAGAAATTCGTGCATGGTTCAAGCCCTCTTCTAGACTACATAAAGTTGTTTTTTTTTACTATTTCCATCGTTCATTATTTTCTCCTAAAACTCACTCCATTGTCAAGTGATAGTTGGCAGATTGTAAAACCATTGACTTATAACCTGCAATGAAATTTGTGCATGGATTCAAGTCCATTTTTGGATAATGCAAAGCTAATATCTTTTTTTAACTGCAAGTTTCCAACAGATTGTAATTTTCTCCTAAATCTCATGTAAATTGCCAAGGCCAATTGGATAAAACGGTGACTTGTAACCTGAAATAAAATTCATGAATGGGTTCAAAAATGTATCAAAACATCTACTTAATTAATCAGAGCACTTTCTCAATTTTTCGACCATCACCAAAAAAGAACCAATTGCTTGCTTGCTTCCTTGATTGTCTGCTCATATATGTACTTGCATACGTACGTAACCAAATGCACGTGCATACTTCATCAAACAGTTCGTTCTAGAGCTCCGTCTAGCCAGAGTTAAATGCAATTGGCATCAACTAATTTAAAATACTGAGAGCTCAAAGTAATTGGGTGTCTTATGATGTAATAAGACACCATTACCATGTACATAGTTTGCACACCATATCCATGTGCAGTGTGTAGTTATACTAATAGTAATACAGTCGACGTTCTCATTTACAAACTTCTCATTTACAAACCTTCTATTTTAAGATAAGGTAAGATAAGATAATATTTATTGGTCCAAAATGCATTAGGATACAGATTGGAAATTTGATTTCCATTGGCGTGTATACAAATATAACAAAGCATACAATACAAGTTTAAAACGACTAAAAACACTTGAAAGTACACAATGTGAATTAAGGAGTAAAATAAATAGTACTGAAAACGTTACCGGTATTAATAAGTTTAAAATCGCACTTCCTAAAATCGTTTCAAAATACTTCGATAAAAGATTAAAATAATTAAAAATGATTTAAAGTTGCGAAAAAATTAAAATTTAATTATGTGCTGTACTTATTTAAAACAATATACTTATGATTCAAACCGGCGAACTGTGGACTTATTAAATAAGATAGCATTTGGTACCAATGAATTTCTGTGACGATCTGTGACGATGGAGAGAGCGTGGCACACATAACCTTAAACCGGACCTGTTGTAATTAAATTCATGATTCAGAGGATGGGTATTGTCATTTATTATACATTTTAACTTATTTTACATATATTTTATGTATATATTTTCGACCATCTCTAGTTCCATACCGATACATTTTTGAGCTGCTTTCTTAATTTTCGCCATTTTTTGTAAATTTATGAACACTATTCCTCCAACATGTCATTAAAGCAATAGCTTATTATGTACGCATCCGATAATTTATCAATGATAATTGTTGTTTTTCTTTGTTTTTGCATTTCCCTAGTGCAATCACACAGAACATTACAATTAACAAGATAACCAAATAAATACAAATAAGTGTAAGTGCAAGCTCTATTTTGTCAGTTTTCATGAAACTTCTCAATTACGAACAATCTCATTTACAAACACCTTTCAGACCGAGGGATATGTAAATGAGAAGGTCGACTGTAATTGTTTTCCCTAATGTTGATTGTATTTGCATATATTATTATGATGCCATCTGCACCTGCAACCAACTTTATTTGTTTCAATATCAACTACCTCACCCTTCTATGTTTGTTCTTTAGTCTTTACAAGCTCACAAAGGATACCTGCCACCATATTTTGCTTGTCATGGGGACGCAGATGACCTGATAAAGTACAACTGGGGTAAATCAACAGTTGAGCGTCTTAAGGAGGAACATAAAGTCAACACAGAGTTACACACAATACCTGGACTTGATCATGAACTTCATAAAGATGCAATACAAAAAGTGAGGGAATGGATCTTGAAAATTTTACCCGAGCCTTGAAATGAGGAAAATAAATGTGAGTTCTCACCACAAAATGAGTCTCATGGTAGGAAAATCCAAAATTGTGTTATTGGTACCTTCTAATAGAGCATAATATAAGCTGTAATATACATTTTAATTAACAAGTCATTGGATGAGTAAATCCCAAGATATGACCATTTGAAATTTTAAAAATAAGCAATTATAAGACTATACTATCTCAGGAAATTTGGATGAAGGACACTTTCATGCGTGAAATATAACCAAAAAATATATTATAATGAAATACAAGTACTCATAATTGATTAAAAACTACTTTCTAACTAATTTCTCAGAAACTTGACTCCAGTCCTATTTTGGTAATTATCTCAATTAATCTCACCTACGGTGCGACTCATTTGTGGTGAAACCCCACAAATCATTTCATCATCGATTCCTTAAAGGTGCTATTAATTAAGGCATAGATATTGAACATTTTACCTGAGCATTCAAGTTATATATATATTATTTATCTTATTGCGGAACTTGATGTAAATAGAAATTATAAAAAAATACTGTACAACAAAGGGAGCGAGAAGTCAGAAGCATCATCATCATCACCAACATCATCCAGGGGCATAATCTAGGATTCGGTGAAGGGGCGTGCTCGAGCTGAGTTGGATTCTGACAAGCTAAAAAAGCTTTTTTCTCCTATTTTTACCTCAGTTTATGATTTTTAGGTGTTTTTCGTCACAATTTTTAGGCCTTCTCCTCTGAAGTGGGATGCTCATTTCCTCTGAAGGGGGTGCTCGAGGCCCGGATTTTCAAATTTTTGTTCCAATTTTAGTGTTTTTTTCCTCCAAAGGGTGGTGCTTAAGCATCTCAGCATCCCCTGAATACCATTGCCATTGTTATCATCATTATGCCTAAAAAAATCTTTGTGTTGCCCAATCCTGACAGACCCAATATTTTCAAAAAAATTTCCCCAGTATACGAAGCTGAACGATGGGTACCGGCAAATTACTGGGAAGGAACCTGTCATAGACTAGTGTCCCTTTTCAGGAGTATTACACTGTCATCAGCTTCATGCTGCTTAAACTGGAAATAAGCTCCAGCACTATGAGCCTTAAGGCTTGGACAATGGATTTAATTCAATCAGTGGGATACCTTTTAAGGCTGAGGTGGTTTTCAACCTTACCTTGACAAGGTATTTTTTAATATATTTTAGGACTCATAGGAGTTTAGTGTATTATTATGTATCTTAAAGTGCTATGACCAAAGATCTTATAATGTAAAGATAGTGCGCTGGCCATTTTTGCATGGAATTTCTGTAATGATAGTGGACGCCACCTACGTTCAATTCTACTCCTTATTGTAGGGGGCGCTTATAAAATGTTTGTTTTATTCTATTATTTAGATTTATTTTCCAAATAAGTGATACTGAAATTTATATAGATATTATTAATATTATATTATTAGTATTTAAATAAATGTGTCTATGTTATCAAATCAAATCATTTTTATTCTCAATATTTTCTGCCTGTGCGTCAACTGCGTGTTCGTTACTCCTTATTTTGTAGCGGGCACAATTCCATGGCATTACACACTGGAAAAGGCCAGCGCGCTATCTTTACATTGTAAGATCTTTGGTTATGACACAATAGGTTGTTCTTTTACTGCTAGCAGTAACGAAAATTGAGGTAATTTAATCAAGCCCTTATAAATTCTTGGTTCAATCGCTATGCAAGTCAAGCTTTGCTGGTTAAGGATAATCCATAAACATTAAATTAGGAAGAATTTTGGTATGATGTTTTTTATAAAAATATATTTCTTGTTTATTTCTGTGGCCTAATTTTGGGAAAACTTTGTGCTAAAATTAGCCAAAAATTTGAAAAATAACCATGATTTTCATAATAGTTCCGACTTGGGCAACGCAGATTGTTTTTAGACTTTAGCACCTATTTTATTTATTTTGTTGATATAATATTAAGTGAAATTAATTAAATGGTTAATGCCGTGACTGATAGCAGTCGCGGAAGTATAATTTTGCATATTTATATTTTGGGTATTAATAATATATCTCAGTATCTATTCAAATTCATAAATCTACATAAACCAGTCTATTGGAGATATACAGTAAATCTGAAAAAAAAACAGAAAATATATTTGAGGCTAGTCGTGGCAAACCCACCAAGTTGTCGCACAGGAAGTTATTGAGAAATAAGCCAATAAACA
>JAOTQE010089562.1:0-14854 GCA_025631205.1 Nesometra sesokonis
CCCCCCCAAATCTTGTATTTTTAAGCCTTTAGTTAATTCACATTTTTTTGTGATAACACAATAGTTTACTATAATGAGTACTTATTGTGAATGCCAGTTTCAAGTCATATTTTTGTTACTTTAATGGATAAATAGAAGTTACTATGACTAAAAAAATATAAAAATATAAAAATATTTAAAAAATGCAAATCACAGACATACACAAGTACAGTACCAAAATGAAAAAAAATTATTCTGTAAAACAAAAACTGATTAAAAAAAGAGGGTTAAAATTATTTAAAATGACTACAAAATAAAATTAAAAATTAAATTATATTTTGGGAATTCTATTAAAAATATAAATAAAACTTGGCACAAAAGAGTTTCTATAATGACATCTATGAGTACAAGGACAGAGTTTATTTTATTAAAATATGAAAAAAAATTATTTAAAAATACACTTAAAAATTATATTATATAACCTATAATCCTGATGTCTCATCCTTGGTTTATGGGTCTGACATGATCAATTGATAAACATCTGCAATTATTCAAATCATACAATATGGTGGTCGTTAACTGTTTCGACAAAATGGAGCCATATAAATATGATATGGGGGACCTTTTGATCTTCAGTATGACTTCCAAACGACCGGTAAATTATCTAATCACATTTTGATGGTAACAGCATTTGAAAAGCATATGAAATAGAAATCATTTTGTTGTTTTCCCCCAAAAGAATTGATGACTAACATGGTCTAGTAACATAAGTCTAATGTGAAACCGATTGAGCTAATAAATCAAAGATGCTGCCGAAACAATTTGTCAGCGAGGTTACTACCAGGTCAACTCCATCACCTGGTGTCACCATACATGAAATATGAGGATTTTAAACATTGTATTTTGTATGTCAAGTAGGTTTTTGATGAACTGTAAATTTTTTTTTATTTGTCAATCAAGGTTGTGAAGGATCTTGGATAGAGTTATTTAATGCACATGGATATTAAGGTGTTAAATGGCCACAACAGCAACCAAGAAAGTGTAAACGACTTTAATGATGCACTGCAACAGATAATAAAATCTCAAACTACTATATAAAAAATGTGATAAACACAAAAAATTCCACACCATTTATACTCCAAAAAACAACAGCGACCGATCACCAGGTCCGTGCTTCCACTGCGATTTTTTGTGTAAAAGCCACCTTCCATTATTAATTGCTCAATAGCACAATTAGACCACATCGCATGATTTTATGTTCTAGGGTTTTTAGTAGATTTTGCAGGTAAAATGTTTGAAAGAGCAAATTAAGATAAACAATTTTATATAATTTGAATGTTCATCCAAACAAAACTTTTAAACAAGTGTAAAAAAAATAGCCAGAGCCTACCGTGATGGGAATTGAACCCATGACCTTCGCTTTTGTAGAAGGATCATGTTATACGATGTCTTAAGCAATCGAGCTACTTATACGCTTGATGAAATTAGCCATCTTTTATAACACTACTGTACTTGTTAACATGCATTTTTTTGTTTTGTGGGTCTAGGGGACAGCCTGGGGTATAACTTAAAAAAGGATGATGAATGATTTTTGGAAGTACTCTCTAATATATGTGTACAAAATTTCATGCACATTATTGAACGCTTTTAAAATTGTGGTCGCAACAACAACCCCAACAACAAGAACATAAGTAAGGTTCTAAGGTCCGCTTCGTGCGGACCTAATAATGTCTTGGAAGTCAGTAGCATATCCAGATTGGGGAAGGCAGGGGGAGTTTAGTTTAGCATAACTTTTTAGACATAGAAAACAATAAAATTACTATATTTTAAAAATGAAAATTAGGTCCTCAAGTAATGAGCAACCCTTGCGAGGAAGATGAGCATAAAATGGGGGAATAATGTTTTTTTTTATTGTTAGCAAGGGTTGAGCTCCTGCTTTCCCAGTTACTGGAAGTGCTTAACAAGCTTGGGTATTAAGGCGGCTGGCTACAGTAGGACTTGAAACAAAGTGTCAAAGTGTGAGGGTTACCTTAAAACTTGTGACATTCATGCCCAATGCATAAGTCTTAGGGCCCGTTCGGGCGAGAATCGGAAAAATAAACATAGGGTAAAAATCCAATTTTTATCCACGGGTGGTATGTCCGTTCGTGCAAAACTCTGAATTCTAAAAACACCGGATGACTAGAAATAAAGCTAATGATACAGGCGATGTTGATTCCAATCATTCTGTTTTCCAAAAGCCGCACTACGAATCTGAATAACTTTACCTTACACTATTTTAAATGTTTTTACTGTACAATACTAGATATCATAAAATGGTAAATTTATATCAAACAGCAAGAGACGGCACTGATCGCCACAATTTTACTGGAGCAACCTTTGCACTATGGTCTCTAACAATCTCCAATGGCCCATGCTCCAACAAATAAAATGATTTAGGGTATTGCAATTAATATGAACACAAAAAACTGCACTACTCTCAATAAATATATAAAAAATACTCTTTACTCGTATTCAATTATGTTCAAATCGAGTAAAACATTGGTAATAAAGCCATAAAAAAGTTTCCCCGCTGTGAAAAATATCCAGTTAATAGCAGGGTTGGCATATTCGGCTGTTTCGGTGTTAAAACCACGGGTGGCCTACAATTAACACCCGTTTGGGCGAAACCGGGAATTTGTTTAACCGGTAACGGTTTAAAACACCGAAAAAACTTGCGCGAACAGGCCCATAGTGTGTCTGTTTATGATCATGGTTTACAACAGGGGTGGATCAAGTAGAGCTGAATAGAGGGAGCCTGTTACTTGTTCTGCACTGAATTGGTGTTTATAGTTGGTCTGGGGTCCTCACCAGAACATTTTTTTTTTTCAAATAGCTGTTTCCTAGGTATCTGAGAGGCCATTCACTTGTAATTCATTGCAAACAAAGATTTTTTAGGTTTAAATAATAATATTCCAAGCCAAAAGTGGGGCCTGGGTCGGGTGGGCCCAATTGGATCCGCGCCTGTACATTACCACGTTTATCACCATCTTTAATTGATAACTTTTGATAGAAGTTCAGCTGTATAGTAAGTTTTAATATTAATATTGTGGAAAATAATGCACAAAAATGGATGCTTACTAAACCATGGACAAACTAGCAGGCCTATGGGTTTTAAACATTTCTTGACATGGGGGCTGCTTCAAATTTGATCCTTACATATGCACGTTAATTGTATCAAACTAAATACAATAAAATAGCAAAGTTTTAAATCTCTTGCAGAAGGCATTCACTATAATCTTTTCTCTACTTTTCCAAATCCCTCAAATGCAACTCAAACACTAAAGAAACCAGTTTTTTAAGACCCTATCAATTCATTGTGGCCAAAAACAACAACTTTAAAAGTTCTTCAACATTTGCTTGCACTTTAATTGTTTACAAAGTACTTATAACACCTGTGTAAGGAGGATCAACGTACTCTCGTAAATTACTCGGGCACCTGAATAGAATTGCTATCTATTGTTCTTACCTGCAATGAGAATTCATAGGTTTACTACTTCTTGAATAAATAGATTTAAATATTTAAGGTTTACTTTCAAACCCCCAGGAGACTAGCTTTTCATAGAGAAATAAAATGAGATTGGTTGTTATCCTGAAAATGAATTCCAAAAATAAATGGAATTCCAATAACTGAAATTAGGCCTATTATGGAATTTTTGTGTAGTAATTGATAGCTTTAAAAAAGGGCGGTGATTATCACTGAAATGAAATGATTTTGATTAAAGTTGATATATTTTTGATGCAGGAAAAATTAATAAATAAATATGTACAATCAAACTTGCCCAGATCAAATTCAAAGTCGACTCGGCTTGAATGGATGTAATTACAAGAAATGGTTATTTGAATAAAGGCATCAAAAATGAATAATTATATTGATAGGCCTATATATGATATACTGTAAATGAATGATAAAGCAATAAAATATTAGTCTAATTTGTTTAAGTTGGCTTGGCCTACATCAAATTATTTCAAAGTTTTTTCAATGCCACTTTGAATAACAGGTATGATTGGGGCCCGTTCGGCGATAATCGAAAAAAAAAGAAACATATGGTAAAAATCTGATTTTTATCCACGGGTGGTACGTCTGTTCGCGCAAAACTGAATTCTAAAAACACAGGATGACTAGCAATAAAGCTAATGATATAGGCGATGGTCATTTCAATCATTCTATTTGTTTTACAAAAGTTGCGCTATGAATCTGAGTAAATTTACTTTACACCA
Source organism: Nesometra sesokonis (assembly GCA_025631205.1). Taxonomy (NCBI): domain Eukaryota; kingdom Metazoa; phylum Echinodermata; class Crinoidea; order Comatulida; family Antedonidae; genus Nesometra; species Nesometra sesokonis. Next base: position 4,240 of record JAOTQE010089562.1, read on the forward strand.
TTTTAAATGTTTTTACTGTAGGCCTATTAGATTTCATAAAATGGTAAATATATATCAAATAGCGAGAGACAGCACTGATCGCCGCAATTTTACTGGAGAAACCTTATGTATTATGGTCTGTAACGATTTTCAATGGCCCTTGCTCCAACAAATAAAATGTTTTATGGTATTGAAATTAGTATGAATAAAAAACAACTGCACTACTCTCAATAAATATAAAGAAAAAATACTCCTTACTCATATTTAATGATGTTCAAATCCAGTAAAACATTGGTAAAGCGATTAAAAACAGACTAAGTCATAAAAAAGGTTCCCCGCTGCGAAAAATATCCAGTTAATTGCAGGGTTGGCATATCAGGCTGTTTCGGTGTTAAATCCAAGGGTGGCCTACAATTAACACCCGTTCGGGCAAAACTGGGATTTTTTTTTAACCGGAAAATAATGGTGTAAAACACTGAAAAAAACTCGTGCGAACGGGCCCTTAAAGAGATTTATGCCTAAATTCGAAGGCCTAGGCCTGATTAGTATAGGCTAAATTAATGAAAATAAACAAGAAATAGGCCTATTACACATATTATTTTTAAAAGATAACTGCTTAGTTTTTTACATCTTAAAAACAATATTTTTACAATTTAGAGGCCTAGGTTTGGTAGAAAAAAAGAAAAAGAAAACTTAGGGCTTATAAAGCGAATATTACATATTTTTCTTTTTTAAATACTCCTATTCTACAGGAATGATTCCTGATGATAACATTCCTGGTGATGACATAATTTATGTCGAAATATTGAATCCTGTCACAATGGCATGTATCTCATTGCTTGGAGTATGCATTATATTTCCTATTCTACAGGTCATTATAAATTTAGGTTAGAGTTCTACTTTCAAAGTAAATAATGCTTATATTTGATTCCCAAGGGATCATCCTTTAAAAAGCACAATAATGTTGGTTGTTATCAAGAAAATAAGGTTCACTATAAAATACCCTAAAATTTGATATTTGTGAAATATATAGCTATGATAACTAGATCTATTGTACTATTATTTCACTTTTAATCTGAAACAGAAATCAAATCTATTTGACTTTTGACTTATCACACATTTATGTTGGATTAAATTGCTTAGTACACAAGTTGGATTAAATCATACAAAATCATGAATAAAGTATTTCAAACTACTGTACTGTTGATTTTTAAATAGGCCGAATCTGAATTTTTTACCTAACCCTAGTTATTTTTATTTCCATTTACGGTAATAATGCATGACAATTTATGTACAAAACAATTTCAATTACGCCTAGTTTCTTACAATTGTATAATTTGTTACTTTAAAAAAACTCCTAAAATTGTCCATAATGGGACTATATAGCATCCATCATGGCCCTGTTTAGCACGTAAATTATAATACTAAAATGATTGGAATCATAAAAATCAACATTGAAACAAACTACCAATATCCAGACAATTATAACGAAACATATAACATAGACATAAACATATACCATAAACATATACCATAGACATAAACATATACCATAGACATAAACATATATCGTAAACATAAACATATACCATAGACATAAACATATACCATAGACATAAACATATACCATAGACATAAACATATACCATAAACATATACCATAGACATAAACATATACCATAAACATAAACCAAAGACATATACCATAGACATAAACATATACCATAAACATAAACATATACCATAAACATATACCATAAACATAAACCATAGACATATACCATAGACATAAACATATACCATAAACATATACCATAGACATAAACATATACCATAGACATAAACATACCATAAACATATACCATGAACAAATACCATAGACATAAACATATACCATAAACATAAACCATAGACATAAACATATACCATAAAAGTATACCATAAACATATACCATAAACATATACGGTACCATAAACATATACCATAGACATAAACCATAAACAACATATACTATAGACGTAAACATATGTGAGGTCTCACCACAAAATGAGTCTCATGGTAGGAAAATCCAAAATTGAGTTACTGACACCATCTAATAGAGCAAAATATAAGCTGTAGCCTACACTTTAAATGACATTCATTGGATAAGTAGATACAAAGATATGAGCATTTGAAGTTTCCATGTACAGAAACATGGTTTAGAGAAAATCACACATAAAACAATCGAAAAATAAACAATTAAATGAGTATAAATCTCAAAAAATCTACATAAAGTACACTTTCCTGCATGAAAACAGACCTAAAAATTATATTATAATAAAATATAAGTACCATAGTACTCATAATTGATTAAACCTATATTTCACAAAAAAAATAACTTCAGGCCTATTTTGCTGATTATTTCAGTTTGATCTCACCTACGATGCGACTCATTTTGTGGTGAGACCTCACATATACCATAGACATAAACGTATACCATAAACATATAGGCCTACCATAAACATAAACATATACCATAAAAATATACCATAAACATCCAACTATAAACCACATTTTTTTTTCAAAGCCCAATATGCGGAAGAGCCAAACCAAGTAAGACATAAGTTGCAAATGCAAGTTTTCCACAACAGGCAGAAACTTTAAAATGGGTCATTTTTCAAATTTTATTTTAATTCGAAAATAAAATATACAGTTCATGCATTCAACTTGCATACCACCCTAACACTTTTTAGATATATGATCAAAAATGTTTATAAAATACAATGTAAAATGAGCTTGCTTAGTAAATGTATATTGATAAACAATATTTTTTCTCAAAATTTACATTTTGAATGTTCAAACTTTGATTGTTCGTAATTCACAAGGAAACATCTTATAAAACTGATTTTTTTTTCATGTTAAAGAAATTAATGTGTAGTTTTATAATCCATACAAAAAAATCAATTTTCAATTTTCCGACTTATGTCTCATTTAGCTTGGCTCTGCCACATGGTGATTAACCACCTGGCAACACTTCAATATAATACATTTTATTTGAAGCAATACTTGAGTTATATAACATGACTACTCTGAGAGCCTCTAGTAGAGTTGCTGTTGTGAACACAAAGCAGAAGGTGGTCACTTTTACAACAAATGTTTCATTCGTTTAGTTTTACAAAAACTGAGAATGACTAAATAATAGACAATCTGATTGTTATAAAGTTGAAAGGAAACTATAGACCCAACACTTACTAACTGTTGGAACAATACCTCAGATTAAGTAGACTTTAATTAGGCTAGTAGCTCAAAACTCTTGAATAGCGAAAGCTGGATGATGATTAATTAAATACATTCTAAATAAAGCTAAGCAAAAACTCTTTATTACGTGATAATCTCAAGAGGTCACTCGAGGATGTGTACTTGAGAACGTCTGTGTTTTGATAAAATGTTGCTAATTAAAAATAAACAAAAAGACATGAGTAGAATTGATTTAGGCCTAATAGTTCATTTTACAAATTTTGCAATCTGTTTATTTTAAATACAAAGAACTAAACCTTTTACCTTATATTGATAAAAATATACAATTGTAACAACGGTTATTGAAACAAAATTGATTTTTTCCTTAATAGACCTATTTAGCAATAGATGCAGATTATGCTATGACTGACCACGTTTAGTTAAATGCGAGGTCCCAGCCTATGTAAGTCCTTTTGCCACCCCTGAGAGAATTCAAACAACTGGAGATAACATTGTTTGATTCACGGTAGACTTGCCCCAAGTCGCTTCGGTATGGTCGTTTTTTGTAATATATGTAGCGCCGCCAACGACGACAACAATAAGTCATATAATTTCTCACCAGATGTGACTGTTCAAACGCTGATGAAGCATGAAAGAAATAACGTATTTTGTCCCTCCATATTTGGCATGTGGGCAGATCAAAATAATCGTTTACAATAAGATCGACCAACCAAAATGCTTTCTTTCTGAGTGAACGATCTAAGCCCAAGCACCAGTTGAGAGACTACCAAACAACAAATTATACCTGAAAAGTATTATCACGAATGTCTTTTTCTCCTATTCATATAAAAAAACTCAGTTATTTTTCATACAGTTGCAATCGTCCATCACATTGCCTATGCCTAGGGTAGATGCAAGCCTATTGAAGGCCTTCACAATGCCAAACTATGATTAGCATAAGTATCATGTGATTTTCGAATTCAATCAAGTGTGACCATTCGCACCCGTATTTTGGGTGCAAATGGACACGCATGAATTGTTTTAACAGGCCTTATGGCTGAACTAAAATAAGTGAGTATGGAACGTCAATAGCACCTTAAAAAATCAAGCAATAAAAGTAAATAAATCCGACCATAAGGCCTGTGAGACAGGCTAGACTCATGGATGCCATAACACAAAAGGAATTATGTCTATTTATAAATTTATTAGTCGGTATATGCCTAATATAAAACAAATAGGTAAAGATCAGCAATGTTAAATTGGTAATACTGTACGAAAGGTGCACTAATCACTTCAAGTAAGAAAATATAATGCATACTCCAAGCAATGAGATACACGCCATCGTGACAAGATTCAATATTTCGACATAAATTATGTCATCATCAGGAATTCCTGATGATGCCATTATTTATGTTGAAATAATGAATCTTGTCACGATGGCGTGTATCTCATTGCTTGGAGTATGCATTATACTTTCTTCCTTAAATTGGTAATTTACATATAATGAATTAATTTGCATATAATAACATGAGCCCAGGGGATTAGGTTGTTGAGGCATGTAAAACTTCAAGACAAAGAACATTCTCTTTGTGTCTGGAAGAAAAAAATACATGAGTCATCCACTAATGTTTTTTTTTTTACCTGTCAGCTTAAACTTAACAACACTTGTCCGATAATAAAAAGGCACTCTATAGTCTGAGTAGCACACATTATGGCTTGGATAAACCATGTAAAAATAACTACCGGTAATTGGTAATCCCATATACTTACATAATATATTATATTAAGTCATATTAAGGGTCATTTGCATATAAACATTTTGAAATGAAGGTGAAAATTGTTATTAATAGCACACAAGAATTGGCTTTTCGCATAGCCTTCAAGCTAACAGTGTTAAAAAGCAACAACTTATAACTAATGTAGTTCTGCTTTTTTATACATTTCATTTGACATCCGGCAACAATTTAAAATAGGAAAGAGGACGATTATATTTCATCCCTGCATTAAATTTTTCTTGGAAATGTATTTTTATTTTCTTACACATCCAATTTACTACTTGCAGAGTGATGAAAATAGTGTATAAATAGGTCTCCTTGTTCGTAGGAACTGATGCTATATTTCCAATGGAGAAATTTTGATTGTGGCCAGGGGATATATTCCGAATTCAAAGATACAAAAATAAAATAGAGAATTACCAAGAGCACTAAGCAACATTTCAAATGTTAAGGCTATGTTCAGACTCATGGTTTAAGCGGAGCTTAGCGTAAGCAAGGGCCAAGCTAATCTGCGGCGTAACGACCAAGGTGTTCGGACACAAGGCGTAGCGCAAGTCATAAACAATTTTAAAATTTCCGCCAGTGGGGTTTTCTATGACCAGTGATCCATAATTGATTGGCCAATGCAGATTGATTGCAAATTGTGATTGGACAGCGCATAACACAAGGACAAAACCATTCAGGTGTATGAGGTGTTGCTCCGTAGCCTACGCTAAACAAGGGTTTGCAGGGAGCAAAAGTTACGCTCCGGATTAGGGACTTGTGCTAATCGCCGGCTAGTTCAGACACAGATAATCGTACGCCGTGCATGTTACTCTCTGCTTTCTCGTTGAGTCTGAACATAGCCTAAATCTTGCAATTGTTCACACTTGTTGTTTTTCATGGTTAGTGTTACCATAACCTGTGGTAAAACATGTAAAATAAACCATATTAATCAAGGCCATAACTCATGGATTTCCCAAGTGACCAGCCAAGCCATTCTGTAACATGACTCAGTAAGATTACATGATTCGCGCTGTGCGCATTGGCGCCAGTAAGTTTTACTGAGCAGATTTCACTCCGGAGAACTAACCGGCAGACGGGGTTTGTTTAACAGAGTCAGATTTTTCTAGGCTGTCCACATACCTGCTAACCCTACAGATTTTTGCGGTAGGCTACCTCTTTTTCGACCTTCCTACCGCCTACTTCTTTTTGCATGGAAATCCTACTGCTTTTTGGAAATTTAATAGCAAAATAAAAATGTACACAAGGGAAACTGTGAAATCCACCAAAAAACAAAAAAAATACGTAGGCCTACATAATTGGTACTAAAATAAGTCCTTTTAGCTCAAATTCCCGAATACCGATAATGGGGGGAGGGGAAATGACCTTTTTTTTCCTCATCAAAGTAAAATGTGGTAAGATGGGGTGTCTGTCCATTTGTATTCAACCAACTTGGCGACAACGAGACGGCCTACCGCTTTCGAAGCTAAAGGTTGGCAGGTATGTGTCCGCACAGGATTTTTCCGGTCAAACAAACTGACTAGTCTGTTAGTTTTACCAAAATAAATCCAGTGTGAATGAGACTTTAGCATTTTATAGTGACTAATTCCAACAACAATAGTGACTAATTCCAACAACCAAGAGCACAAAATAAACACAAATTAAGTGTTTTGGAGGCCTTACTTGACCAGTTTTCATTAACCATCTCATTTACGAACTTTCTCATTTACAAACACCTTCCAGCCCAAGTGTTGTGTAAATGAGGGCGACTGTATTAACTTTTGTGTTTCTCCGGTAGCCATTTATACTCCTTGTGGAGAAAGGCCAATTTTGATAAAAGTGTCTAGCCCAAAAACAACAAACAAAAGTAACGCAACCACTGTACCAAAAATAACCATTTCAGCACCTTTTATATCTAATGTCCTGTCCGTCAACTGTTTTCTCTGTCTTCTGTGTTATTGTAATTTTATGTAATTTTTGTTTCAACTAATTACATTTGTAAGCAAGGGCATGCCGCCCACAAGCATTTGCTTTTTGGCATTGTCCTCTTCCTTAATTTATAAATTACTGTTTTATTTGATTATATTATAATGGAAGAAATAAATGTTAAAACAAGTATTTCCAAAAATAAACAAATAGGCCTACATTGTAAATCTGTCAATGCCTAATAGAGGAAATTAATATAAAGTTCAAAAAACTTATTCAAAATATAAAACATATAGATGAAACATGACAACATATTCCATTAAAATAAAAATTCAATCAAATACTGTAGGCCTAAATTTTGTCTAAGGCCATTCTGTCATTATTTTTATAGCAAATATAGAAACACCTGGGGGATTTAACTACTTCCCAAATTTGTTTGAAAATGGCAAATAAAAATGTTTATATATAGAAATATTTATTATTACACATGTGCCATTAACACTTACAGTGTATATTAACAAAGTAAACATATTGCAAAGTATATTCATAAAACTGTGTTTGCTGGATCAACCTGTTAATTCCATTTATGGCCATATGCAACATGTTCTGGCTTATAGTTATAATCATAATCAAAAAATGTAGTATTCAATAACGATATGAAGATTTAATTACTTAAATCTGTACAAAATTAAAAACAATATATATATGATTAGCTTATATTTTTATGGAAAATCCATGATTCTGAAATGAGAACTCAATTGAATATTGTACCAGAAAAATGGAGATTAAAATGTCATGATCATAGCTAATTTATTTCTTTAAAAGATGGACTTTATACAATATATTATTACCTCCACCAACGAAGTTGCCGAGGATGGGGTTTTTAGTCTTGGTAGGTGTGTTTGTATTTTCGTGTGTGTACTGTATTTGTGTGTTCGCAGCATAGGCTTACCTTGAAAAATAATTGACAGATTCTGATGAAATATACTATGTTTGGAAATGACACAAGGAAGTTGGGGGACGGGGAGGAAGGGGATACAGGCCCCGTCGAGGACCTAAGATTTTGTCGGGGGCTTAGTAAGTCCAGTCGAGCCCCCAACATAACAGTCTAAAAAGGCATGCTAAATATGGCAAATAACATTTTTTTTTGCTTGCCAATTTGAAAACCGGGAACACGCCACCTCCAACTTGGGCTATTTGTCGAGAGCCATTGGGGGTTGCTCTCCCTGTTGCCCTGCCGTCGAGGAATTTCTGGCATCGCTACTGGATGCACTCGTGGGAACCTCCAGAAAACAGTGTACATTCTGCCGTGGGGCTTCATGCTACACTTTTTACAAATTTTTCTAAAAATCCAAATACCAAGTCATTTGTTCTTTAATCAATCTTTTTTACAGTTGAGTAGTTTTTATAAGGCAAGAGCAAATAAACTTAGCCTTGCATCATGAGCTTATTAAGAGCCTGTTTTATTTCTGTTATATATTTTTTTTTCATTAAATTAATTTGAAATGCTAAAGTTGGAAAGTTCACTTTCTTTTTATCCATGACTAGACATAGGCCTGTATTGGCTCATCATCAAATGTTACATAAATATCCTGAACATGAAGTTATGGAATTGTTTTCAAATTTAATCTTTTGTTTAGAAAAAAATATGGTTGTCATCATTCTATCTCAGATTTGTTAACCACTGTAATAAAGATACATATTAAATGTATTTGTAAATTTGTTTCCAAATTACCTCATTTGTTAGATAAAATCTGTATTTAAAATTGTAACAAGTATCTGCTATTTTGTTTGGAAATCAAAATGTTAGGCCCCTATGGTCAAAATATTCAGTGATCAAATAGATGATGGGAAACTATGCTGCTGAACACATAAGGGCCCATAAAAAATATTAGTTTATCACCCTACCCAGGGGGTGCTCGAGCATCCCACTTCGAAGGCAAAACAAAAATTTAGGGTAAAAATGTAAAACTCTGGGCCTCGAATACCTCCTTCAGTGAAAATGAGCACCCCACCCCCCTCCCCCAGACGAAAATGACTATACTGTGAGGTAAAAGCACCACAAATATCGTACATGGCACTATAAAGAACGTGCCAACGGGGTGACAATAGTCATAATCAAACCCAAGTTCGACCAAACACCCCCCCCCCCTTCACCCCTTCAATAATTCCTGGATAGGTCCCTGCTACCAAAGCATAAAAACTGATGATGGTGGTAGTTTTTTTTTAATTGACCCTACATGTTGTAGAGATCTCATTTTGGGCAAGATCGTCCATCATTATTTTAGACTCATGCAAATATGACGCCCATACCACCGCATCAGCTTACAGTGAGTATTGATCATTATAAACATGTATGCCTAGTTTTCTGTGTACATCGTTGTGAGCTAGAGAATCGTTCATAATAATTTATGTTAAGAAAATCCAAAGCATTTCAAGTGAATATGAAAAAAAAATTATTGTTTGAATAGTAAATTGAGAAAAACAAAATTGGAATTTTCCCAAAAATGGTATATGTGGGGATGATAACCTAATTTTTTTTTATGGCTCCAAAAATAATATGCTGTAATAAAAAATAAAAAATAAAAACTGAATTTCCTATTCTGAATATTCATGGTTTGATACTACATATCTTTTTTTTATTTAACTTTACTGTATTAAGTTTGATATAGAGGCCTGATCATTGTGTTGAGACATTGAACTGTTTATAGTAAAGTAAAAAGTAACTGTTTAGGCTCAGTAAAAATAATTATTAGTTTATCACCCTAACAGCATAAAAACTGATGAGGGCCGGGAGGTTTTTTTTTTTACTGACCCTCCAATGTTCTAGTGATCTCACGTCACGTCCATCATTATTTTAGACTCACGCAAATACGCAGATACCAGCGCGCTAGCCTGCAGCGAATATTTGTCCATATAGGCCTATTCCTGGACGTGTACATCATTGTGAGCTCGAGAATCAATCATATTAATTTATTTAAAGAAAATCCAAAGCATTTCAAGTGAATACTACAGAAAAAACGATCGTATGAATAGAAAAAAAAAATCTGGATTTCCCCAAAAGTTATGCGCAGGGGTGATAAACTAATAAATTTTTTATGGGGCTTTACATCTGACAAGAAATCATTGTACAAATTCAGACGTTCCAACCTCTAATAAAACCTCCTTGCTCTAAGGTCTAAAATTCAAAATAAGTTATGTAACTAAAATTTGTACTATGTACATTATGTAGGGAATAAAACCTTGTTTTGTTTTCTCATCAATATTCATGACCTTACATACTTTATTTATAACCTTATTTTAATACAAATGTTATATATTATGTTTTAATATTTATTCATAATTTATTTATAGTAAAATATTAATTACCCAACACCACCTGAAAATAATAGCCTTTTTAGATTTACATCACTATTTTATTTTGGCAATAAAAGGTACCAGACAAATTGTGAATAAATAACTGTTTTTTTTTGCTTTACAGTGTTTTTCTGCATAGGCCTAACCACAAAGTTACTAATCATTGAATCATTGAATTTAAAGGTATTTTTAAAAAAAAGTGGCTAGAAATTCAGTGAAAAACGGTATTTCTTAACATGGTGTTTTTATTTGGCTTATAATTTTATAATATTGTTGTTAGCCTATCTAGTGTAGTTGCCAGGGGCGAATGCAGACTTTTGAAATATTAGTATGTAAACAATAGCAAAGCAAGCCAGTTTTACTTGGTATTGTCAACACT
>JAOTQE010089573.1:0-27026 GCA_025631205.1 Nesometra sesokonis
CCCCCCCCCCCCCCCCCCCCCCCGGGAACAAATTTATGGTTTCATCGGGCTTTGTAGTTCCAGCCGAGGCTCGAGCCCCAATAATAAATATACCAAACGGCCTAAAAAAGGCACACAGAATACAGCAAATAACTTTTTTTTTTGCTCGTCAAATTGAAAACCGGTAATACTCTCAGGGGTGCCATCTCTGTCGGAGAGACACCCTGCCGTCAAGGAACTCCTGGTGCCACCACTGAACAGGGATAGGAAGAAAAAAACTGCGTGCCACAGAGGACAGAAGAACAGGCACGACGCTGGTGGAGACTGGAGTGCAAAGGGTGGTCAATGATACGGACGAATTTGAAAATAGTGTAGAGCAGAAAGAATTTTTGTCTAGATTCAGAATCATTGATTTTAAAACGAGTGAAAATCCCAAGAATTTATTCGTTTTATTTATATTTATTTCCTATTAATTTTAATTTATTGTAATTATCTAATTATTCATTTATTTGTACTTTTTTCCCTTTATATATATATCCTTATCATTTTTATTTAAATACATGAAACTAATATTCTTTGTAGGGCCTATTTTCACAAGCTCTTTGGAGTTTTTTTTTTTTTGGTCCTTTTCATTTCATTGTATTATTATGTACTATTTTTATTTTAATATTGTAACGTCAAATTGTTTTAACCTTTGAATGAATAATGTTTAATTGATTGATTGATTTGATTTGGTTGGTTGGTTGGTTGATTGATTGATGCACTGTGAAATTTCACAGTGCTTGTATGAAGTTGAGAAGCATGGGAATTCTTACAATTGTTCCCGTTAAGTGTCAAGAGAACTTGCTATTGGATGCGACACAAAATAAAATTATAACAAGAATTATTAGTAGTTTATCACCCTACTAAAGCAAAAAAACTGATAAGGGCGGGAGTTTCTTTTTAACCGACCCTCCAAGATTGTAGTGATCTCACTTTGAGATACTAGATCATCCACCATTATTTTAGACTTGCGCAAATATGACACAGATACCAGCGCACTATCCTGCAGCAAATATTGATCATTGCAGGCCTATTTTTAGTCGTGTACATTGTTGTGAGCTTGAGAATCGCTCATGTTAATTCATGTTAAGAAAATTTAAAGCACTTTCAAGTGAATATAGCAGAAAAACTTTCATTTGAATAGTAAAATTTTAAAAAAATCTGGATTTCCCCAAAAGTGATGCATGGGGGTGACAAACTAATAATTTTTTTATGGGCCTAATCACCAGTTTTGATTTCAAATCATTAAATCAGAATTCAATATCTTAAGCAGATGGTGCTTGGATATTTTGGGAAAACCCAGTCATCTCTCTAGCCAGGAATAAAATTGGTACCTAGAATGTTTGATTGATTATTATTTTTCTAGATGAATTCAAGTACAACTGAACTTAAGAAGGGCCCTAAAGGAACATACATAGCAAAGAAAATACCAGCATTCAAGAAGTTAGAAGCAGATAAACGATACTCGTGGTGTGCTTGTGGATTAAGTAAAAAACAGGTAATAACTACTGGGTTGATAAAAATAGAATAAGCAACACTCAGTCAAGTGTACTAAACAAACATACTAACTAATGTATGCCTGCCAACCTCTTTTGGCGCCAGTGCGCGAGACAAGCCCCGCCACTGGTGGTGGGCCACACTTTCTCCGATTTCGATCTGACAAACAAACAAAAAACACATCTGTCCACTTTTTGGGCCATTTCTGTCTAAATTACTACTGTTTTGGGGCCATTTTTACCATATTTTGCTCTACCTTGCCTCATGCGTGAGAAAAGCTATTGGAATGACTGTACTATGCGTGAGAATTCTGCTAATGTGTGAGAAAAATTATTTATGCTTGAGATGTCCAAAATAGGCTCCAATGCGCAAGAGTTGGCAGGAAAACTAATGTGTATGATGGAACTTTTAAGAAAAAGGATTTAAATATGCAAACTGTGTTACAAGAGTAGTACATGTTTAAAAACAAACTTGATGAGTACCCTCTCCCCACTGTATAGGGGAGAGGGTATTGCAATGAGCTCCATCTGTGTGTGTGTCTGCATTGATATCTCAAAAACTATTGGGCTGATTTACTTCAAATTTTTAGAACATGTTAGCACCTACCGTATCTAGGTCCTCCCAAGGTTGGTGCTGATCCTAACCATATGAATTATAGATTTGAATCTATATGATATTGTCTCTGCTGCCCTCTATCGAATCCCTGAATTGAGTACTTTGTTTGACAACATCTGTTTTAGGTGATTTATACAGTATCACTTTTGATAACCACTGACAAGTTATTTATAAATAATAATACCTTGACAAAAGTTATTCATCAAAGCCACATTTGCTCTACATTGTGTATAACGTACATGCAATATTAGTAGTAAATTAGCATGGAGGTATGGTATTGTTACCCAATATTCAAATTAATCTCCAGTTCTCCCGATTGGATGTAATTTTCACATGATTTCCCTAATTTTATTAGTAGTCCTAACCTCCTCCAAAGCATAGGTGAGGGTGTAATCATTTACGATTACTTAAGCTTGCTTCAATCTGTTTCCACTAAAGTCAATGTTTAGTCTTGGGGTAACCCTATTGTCACTTTCTTCATTGGTACTTCTATGAAGGGATATCTTTTCATGGAACTGGAACGCCCAGGTCCAAAAACCATTCTATCATTCAAACATTAGAAAATTTGCTAAATATTTAATGACCAGTACCACTCCCGAAAAAGCTTCAGAGTGAAGCACCATATTTATTGCAGTATTTATGGTACTACAATCATGTTTTTTTATCTTTCAGCCATTTTGTGATGGAAGCCACAAAGGAACAGAATTCAAGCCAATTAGACTGAAATTTGAAAAGAGCAAGAACGTTCTTCTTTGTCAATGTAAACAGACAAGCAACCAACCCTACTGCGATATGACCCATGTATCGGTCATGTTTTCATCACTTAAAAATATTTTCAACAAATAAAATAATAGATAACCTAAAATTATTTAGTATTAAGATTTAATTGTGTGGTTCAGCAGTAGTGTATATAATATACAGATTTTATTTAATCAAAAAAAAATCCCTGTTCAATTTCATCATGAATACATTTAATTTAAACTAAATTTTATTAGTATAAGACCTCCCAATTGACAAATTGTTTGATAATGTATCTATTATTTTGAAAGGAATTACACTATATCAAAATCATACTACTTTATGTTTTAGTTACAGTTAAAACTCCGTGTGAAGACACCTCTCATAAGCAGACCCATCCCATAACGAACACTCTTTCAAAAGCCTATGTATGTGTTCTTCCTATCTAATTAATGCATTTGGTACCTCTGGTAAGTGGTGGCTGTAGACACTTCTGGACTTTTTTTTTAATTTACCTTCCATAAGCAGCCATCCCAGAAAATTTGTGATTGTTTTTGTACGGATGTAAATTTTTGTACAAAATCCGTATGCTGTAATGGCTAGGCACGGATCCAAGTGGGGGACCACCCAACCCAGCCCCCCACCCCAATTTTGACTTAGATGAATATTATCAATTATCTGTGAAAAATGCTAGTCAGATACCCAGGAAATGCATCTTGTTTGAAAATTGGACTGGAGGACCCTATACCCTAGAAACAACACAAAATTTGCCACTGGGCCTAAACATCCCTACCCCAACCCCATCCAGCCTCAGGGCCCCTCTCTATATCCAGCTCTGCTGGATCTGCCCTGATGGCTGGAAATCATGTTAATAAAACAACTGATTTAAAAAATGAAATAAGATTTAGTAAAAATAGAATTCAGTTTCTAGAAATTTGAGAGACCATTTGCATTGAGAATGCCGTGAAATGTCAGACATAGTATGCATGTGATTTTACTGTTTGGCCATCTATCAGCCAGAATTCTCTTAAGTGGACACTTTTCCAGTCCCAAGGGTGTCCACTTACAAGAGGTTAAACTGTGGGAGTTGTGTGGCCGAGTGGTTAATGCAAGGGAACCGTGAACCATAGCAATAACAACAGCATGGGTTCGAGACCCGTTCGCACCATGGTTCTGGTGGTGGAACAAGTCTTCTCGGATAGGACTATAAACCGTAGGCCCAGTGTACACATACGGCTCATGTGCACTATAAAGAACCCAGTACATCATTCGAGACGAGGAGGGATTACCCCGGTGTACTGGTCCATACACGACCCCTGTCGTGGACAGAAGGATGTGCGCTAATTAGAAGCTGCGAGGACATGACGTGACCTTTAGGGGCGTAGAAAGTCATAGGAATGTGTAACACCTGGTCCACAGCGCCTTGAGACTATTGTGTAAGGCGCTATATAAATCTAATTACATTACATTACATTAAGCAAGTAGACTGAAAATCTATTATAGCTGCATTACTGTAGTTGTTAAACATTGAAATCCTATTCCAACATATCCTTATCTCATGATACTTTTTAACCTCCTGTAACTAACCACTTTTCTCAACCTCGACAAGGGAAAACATCTTACACCAGTTTGGGTATGTTTGACAGGATTTCTGTTAAATTCTGGGGTAATTGATACCGTATTTGCATTCAATTAATTGGTTACTATTGGAAAAAATGGACCTATGTTATTGTGGGGGAGAGGGCGTACTTAACAAACATTGCCTGCTTTCTTATAAAGATAACATTGAAGTAATGCCACATCCCATCCCAAAATGTACTGGTACAATGTTGGTAAACTGGTTGGTTCATCATCATCTGAGAGAGTTGGATCAGCAATCACCAGCAATCCTGATTAACAATTAGATTCAGAAGCTAGAAAGTTTGTACAAGAGGTACCTGTAATTCTTGTACTCTGTATAAACCGTCTTTAAACATATTCACAAAAAAACTCTCGTATTCCTCAAGTTAAAGTTAAGTCCCGGGACCATTCTACTGTCAGCATAGGATAGGCTTTCTTCATATGTACTTCTATGATTGAATACATCTTGTCGAGATCATGAATGTAATTTTTCAGACTCGGTACCGCTCGTTTCTTTAAGCCAGACACTCACTGTACGACTGTCGCACGACGGTTGCATGACTAAACCGTCGCTCCCTGTGTATGTCGTTGCCAGACACGATGACAGTCTTCTCCTCAGCTGGCAGTTTTTAGTGATTTCCCTGTTGAATCACTATTGTACGTCGGCCGATGTGTAGAAGACGATCATCCCATCTGGAAACCACATACATAGGGAGTGACGGTTCACATGACACAGTGAGTGCCCGGCTTTACAGGATCATTCGGGAACATACCTCGAATACAAACTTGCTAGTTTAGTGGCTGAAGTCCCTTACGAGTAAATAAGGTAAGCATTAAAAATGTATTGTTGCCGTAACCAAAGGTTAACCATTAATTTTGAAATTAACTTGCTCATATTAAGGTAGCATCAAAGTTAACTTGAGAATTGAAATTAGTGTATTTAAAAATTGTTTACTTAAGATTTTTACACTGAAAGAAATGACCAAAATTAGTAAAGGCTGCCAGGCATTTTAATGGATTTTGCTCATATTTAGCATTTTTTGTGCAAAATTAGGGGTAAATATTTTTTTTTGATATTCTAATGTTGAGTGAAATGATATTTACTGTATTCCAAATAAGCAAAATATTTTCAAAATTAATATTTATTTATTTTCAAGTAACAATACATTTTTACGATGATGCCATAATTTGTTGGTGCGATAGCAATATCCAGCAATCTTTGCTGAAATGCTGAACAAATCTAACAGAGATTGTAGGAATCTCTTAATAACTGATATAAATAAACAACATAGTAGTTCAACAACTTTTACTAAACTGTCATTTTATTTTTCTTTTATACAATGTTTCTATTTTTTCTTTGCTTTTATGTTAAACAAAAATTTGTCAATATTTAATAAATTGCATCAATTGTATTTCTAACATATAATATTGAATGCCTTCGAGGGGATACTGAAAAATTTTGTACAAGCTGTGGCAAAATGAATGATAAATATTGAATGAGTCGAAGACGAGTTGAATATTTTGCCACAGCGAGTACAATATTTGTCAGTCTCCCCAAAAATAGGTATTTAATACTATTTAAATAGTCTACCAGTGTAAGATCAGGTTTGTTAGAATCTACCAGGCCAGCCCTTTGAAAAAACACCCTCCAACAAGGTGGATCCACCATGTTAAATTACTAGGAGGATCTACCTGGCATCACAGAGAACTACCTAGTAACTAGGTAGTATATTTGTTGATGCTATTGATACCATAAATTCAATAAGTAATTGATTGTTTGTCATGGTGTCAGTTCTAGGTCAATTAATGGCTGTATTTTCCTATGTACTTGTAGGGCATTGCTAACCATATCTCCTTGGTGGCCTTCTTTGAGAGGGAAGCTGACCTTGCATTATTGGTAATAATGGGATGATGATAATGTGGTAGATAGGTATCAAGTCTGGTGTATGGTAGTTTGTATAGGGTTAACCCTGTTAACTACCTACATCTACCTTGTCACTACCATTATCTACCATGTTAACAGAGTTAATTTTTTCAAAGGGAGGCTACCGCCTGTTTAGTGGGCATGGGCTAGCCCTTAGATAATTTTTCCAACAATTTCATTCCCTCGCAAATATTCGCAAAATACATTAACAGCAATTTTTGTATCACTTAGATTCAACAGTAGTTGCTTGTGCCAACATAAAATTTATCCGAGTGGATCAAGCTGTGGGTTTGCCATTGTACAGGCCATCATATGCAATACCACATACGCAAAATTGGATCCTCAATAAACAATCCAGGCACAGATATGGGGCCGGTGCACCACTCCCCTATTATCAGCAAAGCATAGTTGCACACCCCCTCCCCTACTTATATTAGGAGCTAAGGGTCTACATATGGGCAGGCAAAACATTAGCAAAAAAATAATACAAAATGGAGAATTAACATTTTTTTTTGCTTGTCAAAATCAAAACCGGGAACCATTGCCACCCATATCAGGGAAAGTGTGCCCCCCCTTTCGTTAGATCTTGGATCCGACCCTGCAACTGTGGGGGTTCAGGTGACGTCAGCTACTTGGAGGGTTGGATATTACTTGCACATGATTCAATATTATAATACTGAACCAGTTAAATCAGAATAATTGAATAACAGATATTCTCACATTCAGGGCATGGACATGATTTTCTTTAAATATACTGTACACATCTCTACTAAGGGTCCTGAAGGAACAGAACTACATACTAATATGTATCAAGGTTAGAAAATCAATAATGTAGCTATTGGTATACAGTACACCAATAGATCACAATGTAAGCTGTAACCTGAACTTTAGATGACATTTATTGAATAATATAGGCTCAAAGATGAGCATTTGAAGTGTCAATGTATAGAAACATGCTTTTGAGAAAGTTGTCCATAAAACAACCTAAAAATAAATGAAGATTTTCAATCTCAGAAAATCTACATTATGAACACTTTCCAGAAAGAAACCCCCCCCCCCCAACAAAAATGTACTGTACTGTATATTATGACATGTAAATACTGCATTCAAACAGAATTTCTGAAAAAATGGAATTCCTGACCACAATAGTAACCATAAAGTAATGAAACTTAGACCCCATTTACACTTACGATTTGGGCCGGCCCAGGGTCGGCAATCGATAAGTGTAAATGCTCTACGACGTTAGGCCGGCCCAGGGCCTGACTCAGATCTGGGCCACCTCTCAAGGTAGGTCCAGGAGCGGCTTTTCCGTTTTGGGCCAGCTTACGCAGTGATCCGTGCACGAAGTTTGACCTTTTTTTTTATTGATGTACGTCAGGAAACGTATCCACCGGGCTAGCCTAGCGCGGTGATACTCTATTGAACGCCTGTTAAATTCTCTCAAAAACAACCTCCTAGTACTCCGAATACGCTCTTTAAAATGGGACAGAGCCTCCTCCTCTTCTTCACCTTCACCTTCTTCTTTTAAAATAACATTCCTCCGCAGTTTTCGCATATAAATTAGATACTGCCAAATTACAAACACAACTTTCGCATTCATTTTGTTTTACGATTGTTTAAATTCAATAACAAAAACAAGACAGTTTCGCGCGAGATACCGATTGTATCCCACCATGCATAAGACTACTTCTGAGTCAATTAAATTTGCAACCGGCAATAGCGCTGTAGTGTAAACGCTCTGGGCCGGTCTAAAAGGTAAATATTTGGAACCGGCCCTGGTCCGGCCCAGGGCCACCTCGTAGGTGTAAATGGGGTCTAACTTGTATCCATCCCTCCAACCAAAACACAATGAGAGTTTTGATTGATTGATTTATTTATTTATAAGTCTACTGAGTTACTTGAGAATGACCAATACCAAGGAACTCAAGTCCATTCTTAACTCTGTAGACTGATATTCAAACCTTTTTGTATCTTTTGTTGGAAAATTAGGATATTTTGGATTTTTGCTGTTGAAAATTTTCAACATGTAGCGACAGTCAGTGATTTGCATGTGCAAACACTCATATGTGAGGTCTCCCTATAAAATCAGTCGCATCGTAAGTGAGATCAAATTGAGATAATCACCAAAATGTGAAGTCTAAAGTGACTCATAATGTTGGTCTCACCACAAAATGAGTCGCATCGTAGGTGAGATCAAATTGAGATAATCACCAAAATATGTCTGAAACCCTAAGCC
Organism: Nesometra sesokonis; assembly: GCA_025631205.1. NCBI lineage: Eukaryota > Metazoa > Echinodermata > Crinoidea > Comatulida > Antedonidae > Nesometra > Nesometra sesokonis. The sequence continues at coordinate 8,652 of JAOTQE010089573.1, forward strand.
TCTGAAAAAGGTAAAAATACAGTGCTTAGTGATCATTCCACCCATCCTTACATTGTTGCTGGCCCACCCTTGGATTTTTCTAGCTACATCCCTGATAGTATTTATAATTCATTGTAAAATACTTTTCAGTTTTCATCCACTAAATAAATTGGTAAATCAATGGTGTTTATGCTTACTTTGTTTAGTTGGAAGCGTATTTCTCTCATTTGTCTCCGCTTTTCTTAGGCCGTGTATATTGAACCATTTCATTTCGTGTATAGCACAATCTTTATGCAGATTTTATGCAGATTTTCTAAGATTAATAGTCTTCAATTATTTATTATTTAATTGCTTTATTTGGCGATTTTCTTAATTAAAGCCATGTTTCAATACATGCTCATATCTAAGGACCTACAGTACTTATCCAATGACTGTCATTTTACATGTAAATCACAGCTTATGTTTTGCTCTATTAAAATGTACAAATAACTCAATTTTGTATTTTCCTACAATGAGACTCATTTTGTGGTGAGACCTTACATATATCATAGAATCTCTTCCACAAATTATGGAATGAAATAAAAAATATTAACTTTCAGTGACGTGGAGGATGAAGTAGATGAAGTAGAGGAGGTAGATGAACACATCATCAAAGTAACTGAAGCAACAATTCTTAATGAAATGCTGTAGAAGAAACACATCCATATCAAAAAATTGGTATAATTATTGCCAATGCAGCTATGTTAATAAATAAATACTATATGACGTATATAATAATAATAATTCCTTTCTTTGATTTTGATGTTGTTTATTGAAAAATTAAAATGTCAGGGGCGCGCACCACCTCTAAATCATCAAAGTACAGTACATGTGCCCCCCCCCCCCTTATATTGCGTGTGCCGCCTCTAAAATGTTCCCTCAATAGTAGAATACATGTAAACTGCATACAACTGCAGCTTATGTCGGAATACACGCAAAGAACGGTTATTTTTTTTGGTTAAATTTGAAACACTGAACACGCCCACCCGGCCGGGAATTTTGTGCCCCCTCTTTCACACGATCCTGGATCCGCCCCTGTGAAAGTGGGCTAATAATCGGCAGGGGCGGATCCAGGCTCGTGATTTAGAGGGGCTTAAATCCCGACATTGGTTTTGACAACCAAAAAAAAAATTTAAAATTAAAAGCTTCCTAGCAATAACAGGTCCGACTTTGCCTCTGGGAGTTACATACAGTCGTATATACATCTATTTTTATTAGTCTAATAATTTTCGATTTAGCAAATTCTAAATTCTTCATTATTCATGCTTTAAGATTAACCATCAATCAACATACAACTAAACATTAATACATACGCTAATCTAATTTCACACTTGTATGATCTTCCATTAATTACATAAATTGTGTCATCCACATCACATCATTGGCCATGGAGTTTAAATTACTTGCAATTAAACAAAATATCCTTTAAATATGGGGCGCCATTTGGGACCTTAGTTATTGTGTCACAAAATAGTACAGCTATTGTAGAAAAAATAGCACTTTTTGTGTTTTATTGACAAAATAGTACTTTGTGGACAAAATATATTTTTCTTGGCAAATAAAACCTTAATTTTGAAAGAAAAACAATTTTTGTCAAAATGCTATTTTTTGATGAAATAGACAATTTCCCAAAAATTCAATTGTAAGAAACAAGCAGAAATGGTGGCACTTGCAATGTCGATCCTATTGGATTTTCGATACCTTTTTGTTTTTTGTACAAGTGGTAGGTACAGCTTGCTAATTTGGTAGTAGGAAATTGACAAAAGTGGCAGCCTATTGTATAGGTAGGGTTGGAAGGTATTTTAATCAGAAAGGCCCAATCAATTTTTGACCAACTGATATAGTAGCCCAGTCGGTATAGTATTTGACTTGTAATCTGAGAGCAAATTTAAATAAGGGTTAAAGTCTAGAAAAATTTTTTTCTGAAAAAAGTACCCTCCATCATCATGAAAAAAAGATGTATTCTTCTGGAGGTTTAAGCTTTGAAGGTATAAAGTAGATGGAGCGCCACCAATGGTTGACCTGGTGTAGGTTCTCCCAAATTGTGGATTTATTAAGTTGGAATGTCTGTTGATTCCACTCAAGGACTAGTCATAATGAACCTTCTAAAATATCTACAGGCATTATGCTCAGTAATTGCTGATCGCACAATTAATTTGACAATCTTTAATTAAATAGCAAGACAGAGAGGGATCAATGGATTGCATTCTCAAGAAGTGAGCCATTCAATGGTCATAATCAATTACATCAGTACAGTTTCAAATTAACACAAAGGAGCTTACAATTCAAGCCACAATGGTAAAATCATAATAGAACTAAAATAGTAAAGACGCGAAAAAATCTTTGTTTCCCAAGCACAACATAGTTGAAAATTTGGGTTGGTAGGTCGGAAAATCTTTTTTTTTTAAATTTTGATAAGTACTTCTTACTGCATTTACAATAACACATTTTTCATTTCCTATATATTAATTGAATGATCACTTGGAAGTATTTCTTAAATTTTCCAGGATAATGCTATGTATTTCCTAAAGTTATCTGAATTAGTTCATGTATTTAGGCAACAAGCTGGGAAAAAAAGACCCTATTTTTTTTAATTTTGAGTCGGTCGGACTTGAACAACAATTTTTTTTGGCCTAATCAGGAAACAATAAAATTAAATATAAACATGTAAACAGTCAACCACACCAAAAACTGGTAGAAACAAATTTCACAGCATATAGACATATATGTAGAAAATTGCTTTGCATTTACCTTTGCTTCAAGTCAAAATCGTTAAAATTAAATAAACATTTTTAAACACAACAACTACGCAACAAAAATTGATACAAGTATTTGATACCGCTACTTAACTCTTTTATGTATTAATATTTGTTTTTAAAAAAATTTTTCAACCTCTGTACTAGCAGTCGGATCCTCTTACCTCCTGACCATCCTATTATCCCTTCCGCCATGTTCAACATTTGTCACTCTTAGGAACCCTGGTCACCTCAGCTTTATAAACCTTGTAAACTGATCATTTCTAGAAATACTTCCTTCCATTTTCTCTCTTCTTTCATCTCTTATAGTCTTGACCACGATAATTTACATTGCTTCAATCCTGAATGCTCAAAATACTATATTTAGTTGTATAAATATCGTTGTACAGTATTTATGCATTATGCAGTTTAAGTGGATAATAACCCCTAATGGAAGTTAATTGAAATATAACGCACAGCACAGCTTTAAATAAACTTTGTTGAACTCTGAAATCCTATTGATGAGTGGAAGACTTAGTGACACACCCTCCCTTCAACACCCCACCGCTTATATATGAGGCCTCACCACAAAATGTTTCTCATGGTAGGAAAATCCAAAATTGAGTTATGAAATTCATTGGGTAAGTAGATCCAATGATATTGAAGTTTCAATGTTTGGAAACACGATTTTGAGAAAATCACCTATAAGGTAATTTAAAAATAAATAAACAAAAGATTATCAATCTCAGAACTTCTGCATGAAAGACACTTTACTGGATTAAAACGGACTTAAAAAGTATTTTGTAATGAAATTTAAGTAACATAGTACTCATAATTAATCAAAACAAAATTTGCCAAAGTTTTCACTTTAGACCTATTTTGGTGATTATATCAATTTGATCTCACCTATGATGCGATTCAATTTGTGGGGAGACCTCACATATCATCATAGCGCATGTGTACCCATTCTAAAATGTTCTCAAAAAAATGAAACACCGACAAAACAAATTGACAGACACAATAATGCACCTGTTCCCATCACAAATTCTGGATCCCCTTGTTTATAAACCATTCCAAACAACATAACTCAAAAACACTGTAGTTTAAAGTGATTAGGTTTTAATGATCATTAAAAAAATTAAATATGCATAATAAAGTAATGGAATAAACTACAACATACATACACATCATGTGCTGAAAGTAATAAGTACTGTAACAGTGCTCTTATTGGCTTATCTGTAGCAAAAAATTTGAAAGTCAATAATTACAGATTATCTAGCATATATAATTGTAACCAGCAGAGGATTGAAGGGGTGGGGCCTAACAGGCTTAAGCCCCCTCCTAAAATTGGCCCGAAAACAATTTTTTTTTGGCTCAAATGACATGGGGCTAATGAAAAAAACATGCACAGCAGCTGTAGAAAGAGACCCCCTAAAGGCATAAATCAGACCTGTTATTGCAGGCAGTTTTTGCTCATCAAAAACAAAATCGAGATTCAAGCCCCCTAAATCACAATCTTGGATCTGCCCCTGGTAACGCTAAGTCCCTAATGAAATAGACTTCCACATGTCTATAATTGCTTTTTATTAGGTATGAGGTATTCATTTAAGTTCTATATAGTGGGCTTTATCATACTGTTGATAGAGAAACTTTGAAACGTGATGTGGCACGTGGCCCGCACTGACTTAAGCCAACTGTGCACTGCAGGACTTTACGTATTGAGTTTAAGCCCTGTAATCTGGGACAGTCCTTGGGTGACTTTGCATCCAGGCTGCAACACAGTGCCACTAATGATGGAAGTGAGGTTTAAAATGTGTTACTTGGAGTGTTTGTCAAGCCCTGCGTGAGCACATCATCAGTGTCGACATTGATTTAATATAAAATGTAGAGCGCATATGACACCGGTCACGGCTGAGCACATTTATTATCTGTTCATGTCCCACGTCGCTAATCGAAAGCGCTCTCTGTCTCTATTCAAAACCCTATCAAATACAATGTTTAGATAACTCTTCATTGATATTGAATTTCTTTTTTATGCTACAGATATTAGCCATTGTGGTCCAGAATATATAAAGTACATTGTTTTAAGCATTTCATAATAATGTCCACCTTTAGACAGTACAGAATACCAACTACTCACGCTTCAATGCCAACATTTGTACAAACATAGGCAGTGTTTCCCCTGGAAAAAATATTATCCGATAAATTATCAGGATAAAAAAAAACTAAGGAAACTGGATATCAAACTGATTCTAATGGAAAATATTGTCTGATAACTACCAGATTTTAATCTGATAAATTACCTAAATCCGAAAGGTCCACTAATCAACTTAAAGTGAGAAAGTATAATGCATAATCCAAGCAATGAGATACACGCCATCATGACAGGATTCAATATTTCAACATAAATTATCATTCCTGATGATGACATAATTTATGTTGAAATAATGAATGCTGTCACGACAGCGTGTATCTCATTGCTTGGAGTATGACCCAGGGTCAACTTTGACATTATTTTTTGCAAAAATTTCATTGCAATGAGAATGTAAAATCACCAGAAATTTACTGAAAGTACATAGACCGATTATCAAGAAACAAAGCCAGGGGTGGATTTAAGGGGCTCTGCCTGCACCCCCACCCCAACCTTTTGGAAAGTACAATATATCAATATTATTATCATTGTCTATAAAACAAAAAATATTCAGCAATCATAAGACAAGGATTGATCCCTTAACACACTCCTAAGGTTATTTCTGGACATGTAAAGACCACAAATTTCCTGGGGAGCATTTCCTGGGGAGCATTCCCCCGGATCCCCTAAAACTTTAACTCTTTACCAGCCTCTTTTCCAAACGTCTACATCCACCCCTGCAAAGTATAATGGTATCTACTTTTTTAGTTTTTAAAACGGATCTAATTGGATGGTTGTTTATCAGATAATCAAATATTCCTGCGGAAACACAGCCATAGGAAACATGCAAACATATATGTACAGTTACAACTTTTAAACTGTTTCATTCTCAGTGTTTGTACTTCTTGAGGCCAAAACCTGTATTTGCCTCGCAATGGAAATAAGTGCCACGTGCCCTAGTACATTTGGGCAAGAGGCATGGCAAAACCACTAATTTACCTCACAGGAGGTTATTGAGAAATAAGCAACTCAACACCAGGATACTTTATATAAAAAGATAGAAAGGAAATTTTTGTCTATTTTTTTCCATAACCTTGGTTATAGATGTCTGATTTTGATAACGGACCCCTCATTTTAAAGCCAAGAACTAGTGTAATACTGTATAGTGTCAATATTAACTCAATTTTTAAATTTTACGACAACTTGGTAGTCTTGCCATGAAATGCCTCATTTTTATTTGCCATTCTTGGTAATGATTTATATTCTTTCCTATTTCTTGTATATGTATGTATTTTACCAAATAAATTCCCTGCAATTTATTACACTAACTAGTATTACAAATGTATGTTAAAAGATCTAAAGATTCACATTAAAAAATAACTAAATGTCTGACACGTATATTAACAATGCAAACTATACTATAATAACGTCTTCCAAAGTACCATCGAAGTACTACAAGTGAAATTTTAACTTAGGCTCAGTTCAAAATTATTCAGCTGCAGTTACTGCAGTAACACAGTAACTTGACAAACATTACTGCAGTAATTGCAGCAGGATAATTCTGACATGGACCATCCCTTATTCTGTTGTTTTTCAATTTACACATAATGACAAAAGGAGAATGTATTGTAAATTGTGGTTTTAATTGATAAATTCAGTGTTCTTCCAAAGATTAGGGTTTCACTAATATTGGCAAAATCCTCATTTGTGAGTTGTGTTTATCAAGTTATTTTTAAACTTTTAAAATATTGTATAATGGTTTTTACTATATTGCTTTAAGTTTTAAAAAAGGTTGGTGGTGGTGGCAAAATAAAATATATTTTTTTTAATATATGACATTTTATTTTTAATGATCTTAGACCTAAAGATGGTGTATCTCTGTACTAGCAGTAAATTTTAGAATTAGAAGAACACTGCATTTAATGACCTTAAAATGTCTACAAAATTCATTATTTCCATTACATATCATAACTTTATTTACTTCTTTAACATAATTGCCTTTCAAAACCTTTAAACTAATTTTCATCATTTTTATAATACACTACCAAACAATCCTAATATGTTGTTATTAAATGTGTTGTTTAATACATTTATCAAAGTTGGAGAATTGTACAATTGATTATAGAACACAAGAACAACCAATTTAACAACAACAATATTAAATTCAATTTATCACAGAAATTTCACTTTTTTATATCAAAAAATATTACACAGTATCACTATTATTACTATTAGTATACTATCTAAAATGTAAATAAAAGTTTAAACCTATTATAAATATACATACAGATATACATGAAATAATATAATATAATGAAATGATAAATCTTGAATATAAAACCCTAATTATAATAACAAATCATAAATTATTTATACAACCAAAATATGTATGAGATATAAAGTCCATGCAAATAGAAATGAATAAAATGTTGAGAAGTTCTATTAGCATAGTGACTTTGATATACAGTAAGCCCATCTAACATTTCAATACATAAAATGGCTTACTTTATACATATTTTAAACCTGGGTATAAGCCCACCCATTATTAAGGTTAGTGGGCTTACACCAAGGTATGCGTCCAAATCACTAACTGACTGGGATTCCATGTTCAATGTAGTGGGCTTATACCAAGGTATATGTCCACATCACACATTGACTGGGATTCCATGTTCAATGTTAGTGGGCTTATACCAGGGTATATGTCAACATCACACACTGATTGGGATTCCATGTTCAATGTTAGTGGGCTTATACCAGGGTATATGTCCACATCACACACTGACTGGGATAAAACAGTGTAATGGGCTTATACCAGGATATATATCCACATTACACACTGACTGTGATTCCATGTTCAATGTAGTGGGCTTATACCAGGGTCAGTTTAGATACTGCTCTAACTGTATTATCGTATAGCACTCTGTAATGCCTGATTTTAGCAAAGCATGCAGATGATAATATATATATATAATTACTATATATAATTATTTTTCTAAAGGCAGGTTTTATAAATATTCATTAAAGCACATAATTTGATCACATAAATGCTATTCACAATGTAGTACATACAATTAAAAGGCATCTAAACGTGCTACATGCTACATTGAGAGGGAACATTAATTGGAAAATTCCTAGAAGCAACAACAATCTGATATTCTTGGTTTTAATTACATATTTATTTATAAATTGCCTACAGATACATTTTTTACACACACATTACTATGATTGCTTTTTTATGTTTTGTGGGTTTTTTTTCACATAATTAGCATAATACATGGTTTTTTTACACCCTGTTAATAACTCTGGATCCTCAGATGAGGTGACAATATTTCAGATATGTTAACATGATTTTAGTTTTCTGGGGCATAAGCACTATGGAAACCAGAAACTAATTGTATGTCACATTTTACCCAAGTTATCGCATACATCTCGTAAACCAATTTTACGGATATTACGGATGTTACGGATGCCAACAGCAGAGATTAACTGATGTCGGAAAGATGGGGAGGGGGAGTGCTCTTTGCCAATCAGTGTGGATTTGGCCTGTTTTATATCTAGATCCAGAGGTCCTTAAGGATTAACACAAAGTGGTATTGTATACTATTGGAACCACAAAGAATAATGTACAAAGAAAATCATGGAAAAATGCAAAAATACAGTCTATTCTAAATATTACAGTTACAGCCTTAAAGGGCAGGTTCACCCCAAAAAAAATACTATTCATTATTTGTTTTAGTTAATCATAAAAAGTATATTCAGCCCTATTTGGGAATTTTTAGGATTTTTTCCCTTGAGTCTCATGAATTAAAAAATAAATATAAAAATAAACACTAAATTTTATCCCTATTCTTTTACACACAAAATAGCAAAGTGGGTAATTTTTTATTATCAAATAAAAATGGATACTTTACACTATATAAAAACATCACAAATTAACAATTTTGGTAAAACACACAAGAATAGTATTTTTCTATATATTTTTAGAATGACCATTGATATTTCACAATTTATTTAAAATACCCCTCTTTCAGACAATTTGCATGTAAAAGAATAGGGACTCTGTCTTATAATTTGATCTATCACCCCACTTAGCAATTTTCGTCTATTTCACCAATAATTATGATAGGTAAAATGAATCGTAAAAAATTCAGAAACAGGGCTGAATATACTTTTTATGATAAACTAACACAGGAAGATATTTTTTTTGGTGAACCAGCCCTTTAAATTCTTCTGGAGAACGTTAACCGTACTGGGGCAAATAAGCTTGAACACGGATGAATTTGACAAACACAAACAACTCTATAGCTTATTAAAACACTTCCAGTATTTTGCCAGTTCATTGTCACTAAAACCTACGGTACTAAAAAATGTTTTTTTTTTTAATTTTAGGAGAGGGTTATTAAGCATGTTAAGCCCTCCTCTCCTTAAATCCGACCCTGATTCTGTCTATCATTATGATCATTGTGAGTGAAAATATTACATATATGTGTAACATATAATCTACCACAAGCGCCACTCAATTTCTGTTTTCTAAAGTTTGATTCTCAAAACGTACAATTTGTAAGGGCCCAAGCGCCGTTCGCGTGTATGGTATTTTGTGGTGAAGTAGCATATCCAAGGTGATTACTATCGAGCACCCCTTGGGAGGTTAAAGAAATGAAAATGGCATATTAATAAATTGAGCCATTGAGCCTTCAGAGAAAATGAAACCACCCCCTCTCCCCAATTCAGTAAAGGAAGAATAAATGGCAGGAGAGAAGACGTGAAAAAGGCGCACCTCTACAAAAAGCCCTAAAATAGAAGGATTTTTTGCTTATTAAAATCTCATCAGGTTTAAGGACCCACACTCCCACTTCCTCGAATCCTGGATACGTCCCTTTTTGTGTGTTATTATTATAATAATTATTTTTTCAATGGGCCCCTTTCCTTTTTATCTATTTGACATGTGACAACGCAGAGACTATCCGTTATGTTCTCTATATCAATTAATAGGAAACAATTAAATAACTACATTAAAGAAAATATCACAACTTGAGTAGCCCGTTTAATTCCATTAGGCCGCGAATATTGATTTATATAGTGGGGCGATATTTGGCTAAAGAAACTTCGACTCGCGTTTCAATTTAATCAATAACTCTCGTTCGGTAGAAAATGTGCAAAGTTAATTGAAATAAACACTCAATTTAAGTTGTTTACAGAGTAACATAGTTGTATTGCAACTTCTAGGTCTAATATTGAATAGTTCAGACACGAAAACGAAGTACAAATACACTTGAATAAAACAATCAATCAGGAAAAACTACGGTAAGGGTAGTTATTAATTTACTTTGCGTGAAACCACTAGGATGGAACTTGAAACCATGACGATCATTGCTTCAAAACAGATCCAATCATTGAGCTAACAAACGTAGAAATACAGCGCAAATAATATAGTACTAATAGCACACTTTATATTAAATATTTAAATATAGTTGGCGACAATAAATGGCGTATCATATTTCGTTGTATCTAATCTTAGAATTAGAATAGGTTACCTGTATACTATACGAAATTTACGTAATTGTAATAGAGTATGAATTCAATCGATGCGAAAAATAAAGGTGAAATGCAACTCATTTTCGACATGGTCTATAATTAAATTAATTACATTTGCCCATGAAACGCATATTATTTGTTTTATTATCTATATTTCCCCCGGAGAACACTTGTTGCGGACCCTTACAGTTCGCCGACACTGGCCGCTCTCCTTGCAGTTCCAGTGGCGATTTAAGGAGGAGGCCTAAACAGGCTTAAGCCCCCTAATGTTGACCCGAAAAAAATTGTTTGGGGTTTATTGACAATGGACTAAAATAGATGCACAGTGGCTGCATATAGAGACTTCTAAGAGGTAAAGGCGAATTTATTGCAAGGTCGTTTTTCTTTTCTTTGTTTCTTTTTTTGTTTTTGCTCGTCAAAACCAATATCGGGATTTAAGCCTCCCCCCCCCTCCAAATCACAATTCAGGATCCGCCCCTGCAATTCCATGCCCTACTTGCATTTCTAAACTACCGCACTTGAATCACGAGATCGCCTTGGAAATGCACGAATCTCCCCAGTAAGGAGACTGAGGATTCATGAGATCGAGGGTTGTACACTTGGTGATTTTACTTGCAGACCCAAGCGAGCGCAGGCGGAAAACGCCGAAATTCTGGACATTTGGAGGGGAAATCGGCGGCGATTTTGGCGCTCAATCTCATCGAAATGCTTTGGAATCGCTTGAAAAAATCGAGGGTGCGATCCAACCGTGACAGGCGCGAATCCAAGAGGAGCGGATAGGGAGGGGGAACCCGATCCATCTCCCATCCCTTTTTTTTGGACGATCAAGAATATTATTTGAACTTGAAAAACTAATCTCTGAAAATTGCGTGTCAGATGCCCAAGAAACGCAACTTGTTTGATCTATTTTAGATCCGCCCCTGATTGACGTGATCTTATCATACGTCGTGTATTATCCAATGTAGGCCTACTAGCCTATAGAATTAGTTAATATCAGGCGCGGAAGGGGCTTAACGGACCCGCCCCCGCACAATATTAGGTCGCTAAAATGCACCAGTGAGCATCTGTAGACCCACGCCTATTGTTAACATTTTCCTGTTAAAACCTCATATCTGGGCTTGTCAAACTTAGCATCGGACCCCCTCTTTCTAGCTCCGCTGGATCACTTAATCAATTGACTAAAGCAGTGACTTTAAAAATAAGTGTTAGGTGTTAGAAGATATTGCCCCTTGTATATGACGTAGCAATATCAACATTTCTCGTGGTTCACAAAGACAAAAAATTGTCAATTTTGTGTATCCATAGAAAACATTTGGCCCAAACATGAATTCATGTCACAACGAAGGGAGGATTGCATATCCACAGTAAGGCAAGAATATTAACCACTAACGCACAAAAAAAAAACATAAAAAATTGCTATAGGTATAGCTGGCAACTCACGCATTATGCGTGAGTCTCACGCATTACAGCCTATCTTTTTGACGTCTCACGTATAAGTAATACTTCTCACGCATTAGCAGAACTCTCACTCATAAACAGTCATTTCAAAAATTTTTCTCACGCATGAGACAATATAGAGCAAAATACGGTAAAAAAGGCCTCCAAAACAGCGTTAATTGAGGCAGAAACGGCCCAAAATGGTCAGGTGGCGTTTTTTTTTGCTTGTCAGATCGAAATGGGAGAAAATGTGCCGTAGTAGTGGGGGCGGGGTTTGACTCACGCACTGGAGCAAAAAAAAGTTGGCAGGTATATATAGGCCGTTTTGAATAATACAATATTAATTTTTACTTCTACTCTTTTTGTGCATATTTTAATGTTTGCTCTTTAACATCTATGGAACTCTGCATTTCAATGTTACATTGCAAAATTTAATCAGGTAAGATCCTGTGAAGACCATCTGACAACTGTAAACAAGTACTCGTATCTCGAGGAGCTCCGGCTTTGTGCCAGCCACCTAAATGACTCCTTGTGTTAATCTGTGTGCATTTTCTCCGAATGTTGTTTTATTTCAAAAAAATTTTCTCTTGGACTAGCGGATGAGACATTTGAAATATAAACTTACGATGTGTTCACGCAGTGGTCCAACGTTAGCCGCGGATCGTTTTTTTTATTACCATATTGTGTTGCTTTTCTTTGTAGCATTTCGTGACTGTCCATTATATCTTTAGAAACACTACTCCTATATAAGCGTGTACATGGACGAGTCAGCAGCGCCGTTGTTTCGTAACTAAAAGTGAAGAATGTTTGTGGGTTAGATCCCACTCTGTGCAAAGGCTGTCAAAAAATAAATAAAATACTGTAATCAGCCTCGCCACTTTTCCAACCAGGACCAAAAAAGATCAATTAATTAATCAATCAAACGAGTACGCATTGCCGGAGCAAAAAACACGAACTGGTATTTCGCAATATGTCACCATAGAGAATACCTTATCTACTTCCATTCTTCACGGTAAAATCAGTGGTATAGTAGTAGAAGAGGCAGACAGAAGAAATTTAAGCAGACATTACTGAAAAACACAATTCTGAGTGACCCAATGATTGGGTTAGGGTTAGCAACCGAGATGTGTGAAACGGCCAGATGATCAACAGTGCGGTCGGGTGGACAATAAACAGAAAGTATCAGAGCTCCGACACTCCAGGATTAGAATAAGGGCTCCAGGAATTTTACATCACCTGCTGTGCTCCAGAAAATACCCAATTTTCTCCAGGATTTTGAAATTTTCATGACATTCTCCAGCAGATAAATCGGCAATACAAACAAAAAATATGCATTATTTTAAAGGTTTCTTTGTAAACAATTGTACCAAATAGTGAACACCCTTTTATGTGTAATAATCTAAGACTTTTTTATGGCCATATAGTACCCAAAAACAGTTACCAACACAGGGCGACAAAATCTCCAGGATTTCTGGTTTTCCAACTTGAAAACTCTGCAGTATTGTCAGTAGAACATAATTTTTGTATACCGTGTCATATAAAATCGGATTATTACTAATATCAACAATAACATCAACAACAAAACCATGAATTATAAATAAATTCTTACTTTATTATCTGTTGTATTTACATATAATTATATTACAATAAGTTAATATTATTTGCAATAAACAGTATGCATACTTACAATAAAACTTAAGTACTTTTCGAAATTAATTGGGTCATGCCTTACAGATTCTTTGTGGTTTTTACTATGCTTTCCCACTTTAGGTAGCATTTACTACAAACCTAAATGAAACCTATAAAGGGAATTCTTTCCAGGATCGAATTTAAAAGAGGCTTAACAAGACTGCACAACCCCGACTCTCCCCTCCCCAACACATTTTGGCAAGAAACAACTATTTTGGACATTTACATAACCATTTAAAGGTCCAATATAATTATTTATCTTTTTTTCCAAACATCACGTAAGTCGTAGGTTGTCAACATCACCAACTCTCTTACATTATTAAAAAGGACGAAATAAAGAGGGGAATACTTCCCCAGGCACGGATCTAAGTGGTCCACCCGACCCAGGCACTACTTTTGGCTTGGGATAATACTATTTAAGCCTAAAAAAATGTTTGCATTGAATTATCTGTGTACATGGCCTCTCAGATAGCTAGGAAACACATCTAGTTTGAAAAAAAAATGTCTTGGTAAAGACACCAGGACCATCTAAACACCAGTTGGGCGCGAAACTTGGCACAGGCCCCCTCTACCCAGCCTTTCTGGATACTTCCTGGCTCCCTCCTTATTTTTAAGAGGGAAACCTTCCACAGATAATCCATTGTACACATCATTCATTTTAGGAATCTAAGAGATGCTTATTTTATCAATTTTCTCTTCTCATCCCATCCAACACAAATCATATGACCAAGGTATTTTTTTCAATTTTCTGTTACTACTCGTTGGAAATTCCTACATAAATTTATTAATAAATCTTTCTCCATTTCCGTTTATATGAGCCATTGTATACCCTGGTTCTACAGCTTATATTCCTTATCCGAAAAGAATATTTTCACCACCAGAACCATGATGTGAGTGGGCCTTGAACCCGTGCTGTTATTTTTGCTATGCTTGATGGTTCCTAGCCTTAACCGCTCGACAGACAACTAATGAAGTAATTTATTTATAAAAATTTTATCTTGGTCTCAATCACAGTGGAAAAGACACAATAACTAGTGCTCAAATGTACAAGAGTGTCATTTTCCGAGCACCTAGATAATGAATATTTAAAAATTTCCATACGTCTATCCCAAGCAAGGAGAGGCTGAGGTAGGCTTGGTCTCTCCATTGCAATTTAACCTACATAAATCCTAGATCCACTCCTGCTCTCCTCTGTTTTGTTTCCTCTGATAATTCATCCAGTCAAGGGGAGGATGCAGTGATTTCTAAATTGGGTGGGGGATTGGGTACAAACAGACAAGATCCATTTTACAATTGGAAAGGCAGTGAAAGACTGGCTGCGCCAGGGGATCTGAGCCTTCTGTCGTAGCAATATGAAACACACATTTCTCCTTGTATCATCAAGAAACAGAATATCATAAGGGTGTCCATAGATAACATGTTTCCCAAACTTTGTCTTTGTCCAAAGGAAGGATAGAACTGAATTGATTACAGTACCCAAAGGAGGTAAACATCTCAATTCAACTAATAAATTTGCATCACATGATTGGTTTTCCTAACCTATATTCGGAGTTAACTTTTCTTCATTAATAATTATCATCCATACTGCATAATATAACTTATGATAAAATGAAAAAAACTAATAATTGTATTTTTTGGTATGTACACCATATTAAATAAGTACACCAACTTGTTCTGCACGCTTACTAATTTTCCTGCGTTCCTCTTTTAAGACTTCCAGTTCCCTTGGACTTCTTCCAACTTTCTCCTGTAAAATAAGAACCAGGTAGATCCTAAATAAATATAATAACACTCTATAGGGCACACGGCTCCAATTAACATTATACACTTTCATAGGTGGGGAAAGTATTATTCAGGAGGGATAATTTGATTGAGCATGGGAAACATCCATTGTAAAAGTTTCATTTGTGGTGTATAAATTAAAATATGCCCCATGATATACTGTATTCTCTCAAAGAACAGGTAAACATACCATATTGATTGTATGTACAGAAATATCGGGTGGCCCAAAAAAAAATGTCACTAAATTCAAACCTCCCTTACTCTCATATGCAATAAACTAGCTTCTTGAAAATCTGCACACATACAGAGTTGGGTATTGCTTATAAATCAGCAAAGTTCAAAGGTCTTTGGTCAAACCGTCTCGTCACAGTGAAAATTTTAAAAACGCTTGTCACAAATTGGAGTACTTAAATGAAAGAAGGTTTAACTTCCTTTACTATTACACCAAAGGCTTGATGTGTCGGTCATCCTGATCACAAACTGTGTAACGTCTCTTTTTTCATGAAGAAATGCAGTGCCTAACCTCATGCAGGATTTCACCAGGCTCGCCTATTTTTCCTTCAGTTTGTCTAGAATTTTTTTTATGAAACAGAATTGTGCCCTCCAGTCAGGGAGACATTTTGGCACTTTGCCATAATTGACACCTGCCATCTGGAGCGTCATTTTTTGACTTCACATTTTATTTGTTTTCACTGTGACAAAAGTACCAAATGCAGAACATTGCCATTTTCAGCATTTAAAGACAAACACCTGATGGACATATTGCCAAATTTTCAGTCTTGTACCTTAAAAAACACCAGAACTAGTTAAGTTTGAAATAAGTAACGTTTTTTTGGGTCATCCGATATATGGATTTACACAAAAATAGTACAGTAGGTTTATTTTTTACTGCAAGGCAGATAGACAACATGTGTGTTGTCATATTATTAAAACAGTACTTATTATTATTATTTATTTATTTATTATTATTATTTATTTACTTATTATTATATTAGGTGAGGTCTCACCACAAAATGAGTGTCAAGATTTTTATTGCTACTAACGCCAACTTACGGGCTACTATCCACTTGAATTACAACAAAAATAAAATGAAAGACATTTGATACAATACACAGCTATAAATATATACAGTATAAGTTATAACTTTGAAGGGGGTGGGGTGTGTTAATGATTAACAAGAGCAAGTTTTATGTTCTTAACGAAAATTTCAGAAGGGTCAAGAGCAAGGTCATAAGTTAGTGAAAGGGCATAGAGTAAAAAGGAGGAATAGGAAGAAAGGGCGAACTGCGACTGCCACAAAGGACAGTAAAACAGGGGAAATGTTGGAGGAGACTGGAGTACAAAGGGTGGTCAATGGTACGGCTGATTTGGAAAAAGTGGAGAGCAAAAAGAAATTTTGTCTAGATTCAAAATTATTGATTGAAAAATAAACAATGTAGGCCTAGTAATAAAGAACAATATCCAGCATCAAAACTACTCCTAAATATAAAATTAAGCATCATATTTGTCAACATTATTTAATATTGACATCAGACCTATTAACTAAATTTGACCTCACAGATGCTGCAACAAATTCTGGCGGTGAGACCTCACATTTGATCATTTCATTAACTTACTTTGATCTTTCCACCAATTGTGTCTAATAGAGTCGAAAACAAAAAATCTGCGTTCTTAATAATGAATTGCCGTTCCTCAATGAATTTTTCGTTGGTTACAGCGCCCTCAAGTAATTGCACATGATTTGTGAACACATCTTTTATGATATCTATCAAATCCGGATAAATCTGGAATGAAAACAAAAATGCAGAGCATGTTAATACTAGTTATTTGTAATAAAATGTGTAATGCTGTGAGGGTCTATGGGTAAATAAATAGAAAATTATTTATGTTACATAAATTAAAACAGGCTGATTTAAATACAAATGAACTTGTTTTTGTATATAAAGGGTATACTCGTCCAACTCTGGAATACGTAGTTGCATTTTGGAATAATGGTCTCAATGTACAGCAAACAGCCCAATTAGAAAAATTGAAAAAACGAGTGTGTCGCATCATACTTGGAGGGAAGTATACGACTTATGATTATGCTCTTAGATGTCTGAACCTTGAGTCCCTTTTTGATCGCCGTAAATCATTATGCATAAATTATGCCATAAAAGCCAGCAAAAGTATTAAATTAAAAAATTGGTTTCCAGAAACAAATTCTACCAACCCTATGCAACTTAGGAGACAAAGGTAATATGGGAGGGGGTGGGCATCATGGTTAACTACTACCAGATTCAAGAAGGGTCCTCTTCCTTATTTTACAGAGGTACTTGAGTCAGGGAAAAATCAGTAAGTCGTATACTGTCCTCTAAGCAAATAAGCAAATAGGTGTGTATGTGTGTGTTTTTTTTTTATGATTTTATCATAACACTACATTTCAATTTGAATGTGTAATATTGTATTTTAATGTTTTTCCTGGCCGATTGTAAAGAGTGACAACAATTCAGCCTATGGCTGCTTAGTAACTCTATGACTTTTTGTTTTTATTTTATTGTATTTTAATTGTGAAAATTTGAATAAAGATACCGCAACATAAATCTAGACATGTTAGTGGTGCATTTTTCTAACATTGTTACCTTTTTATTTAGTGACAAATAAAGTTCTGCTTTTGAGAATACTTATGTAATAGTGAATGCCTTTGAGGGGGTATTAAAAAATATTGTTCGAGCTGTGACAAAATATTGAACAAGACAAAGAAGAGTTCAATAGTTTGCCACACCGAGTACAATATTTTTTGGTATCTTTTCTATATTTTCAGACTCAGGATAACTGTAGCCTGGCTGCACATGGCCTGGCTAGGCTAGGCTAGTAATGAGATACCTCGCAGTACGCTACGCCTAGAAGGCACCAGGCAGTGAGAACAACAGTGCTTAGAAAACTAATAAAAGTATACGATTTTTCACTAAAATTCTTTAAAAATTTGAAGGATGATGAATGTTTGAATAAACCATGAAACATTATTTTCAAATATGAATCTTTAATTTTAAAAGCCAATTATTGAAC
>JAOTQE010089574.1:0-10666 GCA_025631205.1 Nesometra sesokonis
TCTTTGTTATTTGGCGAAAAAAAAATCGGCCATCTTTCGCCAATTTGGCGAAGGAAAATATGACCTTAGCGTGAGCGTAGATACATTTCATGCTCCAAGATTCTACCAATGGAATGAAACATCAACATTAAATTTTATTGTAAATATTTTAATTTGCAAATGCCACTTGGTGGTAAGGGTTGTGTAAAACAGACATTTCACTGTACAATGTAATGTAATGTAATTTGATTTATTTATCGCCTTACGCAGTAGAGTCTGCTATAACTTTCTACGCCCCTAAGGGTCACGTCATGTCCTGCTGCCTGATTCCGGCACTCATTCGTCTGTCGACAGCAGGGGATGTATGGACCAGTACACTGGGATAACCCTCTACTTGTTTAGGAAGATGTACTAGGTTCTTTTTAGTGCACATGTGTCATATGTGGCAGACTCAAACCCCAAATGAGACATGAGTTGCAAATGCTAGTTTTCAACAATAGGCAGAAATTTAAAAATTATAATTTTTTAAAAATTTATTTTATTTAAAAAATATACAGTTCATACATTCAACTTTCATACTACCTTCACAATTTTTAGATATATGATCAATATTTTTTTTAATGCAATTTAAAATGACCTTGCTTAGTCAATGTATAGGGATAAACAATTTTCAAATGCAGTTTTTCAAAACTTATGTTTTAAATGTTTGAACTTTAATTGTTCTTAACTTCGCAAGGAAACATCATATGAAACTGATTTTTTTTGCATGTTGAAGGTAATAATATGTAGTTTTATAATCCATAAAAAAGTAAATTTTTAATTTTCTGACTTATGTCTCATTTGGCTTGGCTCTGCCACATATGTGTACATTGGGCCTATGGTTTACATTCTTTATCCGAGAAGACTTGTTCCACCACCAGAACCATGGTGCAAGCGGGCCTAGAACCCATGCTGTTGTTATTGCTGTGGCTTATAGTTCCCCTGCCTCAACCGCTCAGCCATCAACTCGCACAAACTTACTCTTATGCAACTTACTGAAAAGTTAACCTTTGTTTTTAATTCCAAACCAAGTATATATAATTGTCTTTCAGAATATTACAAAGGAGAAGAATAGAGAACTATCTCAGAGCTTTAATGAACAGAGTCAAAAAGTTAATTCCTTAGAAGAAGAGAAAAACAATATTACAGCCCAACTTGAAAATTACCAGATGAACATGGAAATCCTTGACAAGGAAGTTAAGAAATATAAAGATGAAAAAGAACAGAGCATACAACAAATACTTGAAATCAGTCAAGAGAAAGAAGATTTGCAGAAAGCCATTGAAGAACTGGATCAGCAACATCAAGGTGCAATATCACAAGTTGTATTAGCAAGAGATGCCCTGGCAAAAAATGTTAAAGACCTCACTTCTGAAGTTGAAGTTGTAAGACAAAGGTTAATGGAAGCTGATCAAAGAACAAACGCAAATGAATCCCAGATTCTGAAAGAAGTTGAAGATTTAAAGAAAATATTGAGTGAGGCAGAGTTTCGGAAACATTGTTTAGAGGAAGAGTGTGATTCTAAGGACTGTGAATTGAAATCTTTGCGTGATGAACTTCAGAAACAAAAAGTCTTGAATGTTGAGATTGATAGTTCAAAGAAAAATATAGAAGATCAATCAAAGCATTTCCAAGATAAAATAACAATGTTGGAGGAAGAAGTTAGAAGAAGAAACACAGATGAAGAAGAAATGCAAAATCTAAAATTTAAGAATTCTACATTACAGGAAGAGTTGAATGAAAAAGTTGAATTGGCTTCGGACAGAGAAAAAGAAATTTCTATTCTTAATGACAAGATTGAGGAACTTGATGCTGAACTTATAGACATGGTAAAGGAGAAAAATAGACTCAATATCTCATTAACAGAAAGTGAGGAAAAGCTGCAAAACATTTCTACATCAAAAGATGACCTGCACAAAGTTGTGTGTGATCTCAAGGTGGATCTGGAAGTAGCACAGACAGAAAAAGAAACACTTCAAAATGATCTCTTAAATAAATCCAAAGAATATGAAGCTGCAATTACCAAAATTTCTAAAAGTGAAGATTTTACTGATAGTGTGGAAGTTGAAATACAAAATTTTAATAAGTCGGCATATCAAAATGAAAGTAAAATCGAAGAGTTAAATAACCAGTTGGCAGAAATGTCGCAAGATCTTCAAGAGACAAATGATATGCTTTCCTCTACTCTTGAAAATAACAAAAAATTATCTGATGTCCTTATTGAAAAGGAAAGGGATATTAAGAATTTAGCAAGTGAGAATTTATTCCTTCAAAATACTGTGGAACAGCAGAAGTTGAAGCTCACAGAAGGTGTCAGTTTAAAGGAACAGAAACAACAGTTGGAAGAGATAGTAGATAAATATGAAGAAGAAAAGAAAGTGTTGAACATAGAACTGCTTGAAGCTCAACGGAAATTACAAGCAACCCCAGAAAGAGAGATCCGAGAAAACCAAACATTAGGAATCATTACAGAATTAGAATCTGAACTTGAAAAATTAAGAAGTGAAGTAAAGCATAAGGATTCTGAAATAATGCAATTAAGAAATGAAACAGTGAATGCAAAAGAACAATTCTCGTCAGAGTATGAAGAACAGCAAGAAAGTTTGAATGACTCCAGACAGATGGCAGAGGATCTTAAAGAACTTTTAAAAGAAAAGGAAAGAGAAATTATTCAGATGAATGAAAAATTACAATCAAGAAACCAAAGTTTAGATTCATTTGATGAGGATGAAAGAAGTTTTAATAAGTCAATTATTTTAGAAAAAGAAGCTGAAATAAATGAGTTGCAAGAAAAAATTAAGAATTTAACACAAGAAATTAATGTTTTTAAAGACAATTTAGTAAAAAAGGAAGAAGAAAGAAGTGACTTACTTATTAAACTAAATGCAACAAATAAGGATCTTAGTGCAAAAGACCAAATCTTGAATGATACTAAAGAGGAATTTGAAAATCAAATTGTGGTGATGGGAACAATTTTAACAAACTCAACTGAAAAATTGGAAAACATTTCTAAAGAACTACAAATAAAAGATGGTAACCTTACACAAGTTAAATTGCACATGGACAAACTTGTACAGGAGAAAGAAGATGAAATCCGTAAATTAATAGAAGAAACTGAACTTCTTAAAAGGGAGGTACAAGATAAACAAAAGGATATCCTAGAATTACAGACAACAGCTCATCTCCAAGTCATTTCAAATGGGACTAAAGATCAGTCTGGTCTTAGTGACAATGAAAAACAGTTTGAAAAGATAATAAAAGAGCGTGAAAGAGAGATTTCTGGTTTAAAAGAAAAGGTTTTAGTTCTTACAAATCTACTTGAAGAGAAATCTACGTCCGTTATGGGTAATAGTGTGCTTGTTGATCTTCACAAAGCACAGATGCAGGTAAAGACATTTGAAGCAGAAAGAAACCAAATGATGACAGTGTTGAATGAAAAGACTAGGGAATGTAGCAATTTGAAGAATGAGGTTCACAGACTATTAAGAGTTGTTGCCACTGATAAGAATGCTTTAGATAAAGCTATGGAAGACAACCATAATATGGTAGAAAAAATGAAAGGACCAAATAATGACATGAGAAAGGAAGCATTGCAAAATTTATCTAGACTTGTACAAGATAAAGATTTAGAAATTGAGGCCTTGAAACTAAAAAATGAATCTCTTTTACAAGTACTACAGACAGAAACACCTGAAAAAACAAATGATGTTTCTAATCTTCTGATGGAGAACAGTAATTTACAAAAATCGAATACAGTATTGATAGAGGAACGAGATCAATTGGTGGTGAGTATACATCAGAAGCACCAGGAAAGTCTAGCATACTATGAAGAAGTTCAAAGACTTGCAGGAATTATTACAACTGAAAATCAAAATCACAACAGTACAAAATTACAAGTACAGCAATTAACTAATGACTTCCAGCAAAAGGAATTAGAGTTATCAGCTATTAAATCTGAACTTGAAGCTAGAAATAAATCCATATTGGATTTACAAGAAGATCTAGAGAAACGTAAATTGTCATTCTCATCATTAGAAAATGATTTCAGTACTTTAAATGGTAGTTATCTAGAAATGGAAAATGTAAAAAAGGAACTTGAATCAAAACTGTCTGCCTCTGCCGTTGCATCGGAAAGTAATAGTAGACTTTCAACTGTGATTAAGGAAAAGGAAGATGAAATTGTTGAACTTAAAAAGGTAGTTGATGAATTTAATAAAAGTATAGCTCAGGAAAATACTGTTATTCAAAAAGCGGATCCATTAAATAGTCTTCCCTCTGATTTAATCGATAGTATTCCTCTTGGTAGTTCATCCATTGAGAAAAAAGACAATTCTGTTGACACTGCCAAATTTAAAGTAAAAGAAGAAGAAATCACATCATTACAACATGAAATTAAAACCTTGAAAAACAATTTAGAAGAAACTGCTAACATGCAAAAAGTCATTACCAGCTTAAAAAATGAGTTAAGCGAGGATAAAATACAGCTGAAGGAAGTTAGTGTGAAGTTAAAAGAAAGAGTTGATGAAATTCAGAAGAAGTCTTCGGACATAGCAATGCTGAAAGAACAAATTGACATTCAGAACCAAGCATTGATGGATAGAGACACTGTCATTCAGAGCAAATCACAGGAGTTTCATGAAGTAAGGAATGATCTCAAAGCTAGAGAAATTGAACTACAGAAATTAATAAAACAGAAGGAGACCCTGCAGTTTGAATTGGAAGGCTTCCGTCTTGAAATTGATGGTCACAAAAAGGAAAATCTAAATCTCCAGCATGCTATCCACAACAAAGATGCAGAGTGCCGTCAGATCCAAGATCTCTGCAACCGGATGTCAGCTGATATTCAGGAGAAGGACTTTGAAATTACAGCTTTGAAAGAAAAGTCTGCAACTCTAAGAAAGCTGGTGGATGAGGATAGCAATAGCCAAGGACAGATGCAAGATCTACTGAGAGAGACAGAAGCAATGCAGAAACAGGCAGCTCTATTCCAACAGGAGAGAGACCAGATTCTGTTGGCACTACAGACAAAACAAGCCGAGTTGACTTCGGTGCAACAGCAGGTATGTTAAATTAATTTAATGTGAAAGCCGACTCAGTATTGCATACAAAATAACAAGATAGTATTACTAAATTGATAGCATAAATATCTGCTTACAATATTTTATGATGATACTGTACAGCATGAAAGGATTTTTTTTTATTTTCTAAAATACTACTTTTTATACTAATAAAATATACACCACTTGCCCATGTTATCTATAATAAAATACTGTTTTAACAAGCGTAAGTTGTACAATAGTAGTACTGTATATAAGTTACTACAATACATTCATTGGTAAGTGCCTGTTTAAATAATGACCCCTGTAAACTTTATTTCTAAGCACTCTGTTTTAATAAGTGCCCATCCCAAATTTGGCTAAGCATCCTTTCCATTCTGAACTGGCATTCACTAATCTCAGAAGTGTATCTTATGTAAAGGTCACTCTTGGGTTCCTCAGCCACTTCAATTACTTCCAATTAGTGCTCCTTCAATTTACAGTTTGTATTTGTGTCCATTGCTGAAATTTATATAATTTTATATTTTATATATGATTATTATATGATTGTATAATGAACAGCAAGGCAAAATGTTTAAAGAACTCAGGGGAGCCTGTAATTTTGAAGGCTTTAACTATGATGTGTTAGAAATGTTTATGAGCTCCTCGGATTACAACACAGTTGGCGCTATATCAACTGGGCTTTTACAGACACCGTTGCAGTCTACTATTATTATTTTTTTTTTTATATTTTTTTATATTTCTGTTTATTTTATTTTTCGAAATGTGTGCATGTTTTATTTGTACATAGTTTTATAATTGTGAATACTTTAGACTATATGTGATGTTTTGATCTTGTATGTCTAATAAAATTTATTTTGAATTATATGATAATGTAAAGAGAAATGATTTAAAATTATTACTTTAATAGATTGTTAGTGAGCTAAGTTAAAATGTCTCCCTTTCCATTTTTATACCAGCTTCAAACCATAGTTGACAAAAATCAGAGATTGGATAAAGAATTGAGTCGACTTCGCAGCCATCTCTTAGAAATGGAAGAATCTTATACCAAAGAAGCTCTTCAGGCTGAGGAACGTGAGAAAGATTTGAGGAACAGAATTGCATTAGCAGAAGAAATGGCACTGTCCAGCACCACTGATGTCCAGAAAGCAAGGTATTTAGAAAAACAATGTTCTAATTTAATATAAACTTATGGATTAATTAGTAAAACGATAACCTTGTTATACAGCCTTTCCATAATTAAGCTGCCTTAGATAATAGGACAAAAAACACATAAAAGTAACAAAAAGAAGTTCAAGTATAAGACAACCATTCCATAATGAAGCTGCCTTTGATAATAGGACAAAAGACAAACAAAAAAATTAACAAGAAGTTCAAGAAAGAGACGCTAAGATTAGTAGAACTTAGGGATCCTCAACTGGTTGCAATAATCACCTTTGTCTTCTCTGGTTTTAGCTAATACCAAAGATATTAAATTACACAAGATAGAACTCTACGCAGTATAAACTGAAATGCACGCCACCAATGGCTGGTGAAGTACCAACTTAAGTTTGAGCTGAAAGAGTTAAGACGCGATCGACACGCTATAAAATGTAGGCCTAAACAGCCAAAACAAATTGTTTAGAGACCTAAAACAGATAGATTAATATCCACATAATGTAGAGATTATTATTATTATTATCAAAACTATTACTTTTATATAAAGATAAAACATTCCTATCATAAACGTAGGAGGAGGCTTGCCGATCGCTGCCTCATGATTAGCCATTATTCCACTACAGGATGACGGCCTCAGCATCACATAACATTCATCCATGCCATGGAGCATGGATGAATGTTATGGATGGATGGCCTGCAACGGCTGGTGATGAAATATGATGTCACATCCGTACAATTTTACAATCCGAAAGTTCTATCTTGTGTAATAATTTTTGCTGCTAATGACTATGTCACTGATTTTCAACTTGTCTTTTGTGCTTTAGTTTTGAAGCAACAGCTCAGATTGAAAGTTTACTGGACCAGTTACATGCCATGACTGCTCAGAAAGATGAAGCTCACATCCAGTTAGCAGCTGCTCATGAGCAGGTCCAGCAGTATGCAGATTCAATGACTAATCTAGAGATGGTCTTAGAGCAGTTCCAGCAAGGTAACCTACCCCACCTGTTTAAATTGAAAATTATATGGAGACTGTTAAGTGTGGGTGGGTCACTGTAGGAACAGAGGGAGGTCAATTAATTGTCAAACTAGGCCCTTGCACCTTCATTAAAATTGACTATCCAATCACTCGCTTTTGGTACTTCACATCATCTCAGCATACACTGTCTGTCTTAGCCTAATAATTCTCAAAGAAAAGATTGAGTGTGCTGTTGTATTATTGTGGTAAATTATAAACAATGTTATTTGGGTCATGTGTAGATTTTAATATTTCAGAAAAACTTTTAACATTCGTTATTACAATTTAAAAATAAGTTTAAGTTCAGAATATTTTAAATAAAATGTAGTACTGTAATATTTAGTTCTGCTGTTTTAAATTATGATTTAAATTTTATTTACTTCAACAGAAAAAGATGCAGTAATGC
The DNA here is from genome assembly GCA_025631205.1 of Nesometra sesokonis. Classification (NCBI taxonomy): domain Eukaryota; kingdom Metazoa; phylum Echinodermata; class Crinoidea; order Comatulida; family Antedonidae; genus Nesometra; species Nesometra sesokonis. The sequence continues at coordinate 7,655 of JAOTQE010089574.1, forward strand.
AAACTGAGATTGAACAGCATCAGAGGCGAGCAAAAGAGAAAGAGAGGGCAGCTCAACTGCTGCTACAACAGAATGATGATTTAAAGGTGAAAAATATTATCATTCATTATTGTGTGTACATTTGGTATCATCTTTCAATTTTATCAGTCAATATTACCATTCACTATTGTTGTAACATTTGAGGCTAGTCATGGCAAAACCACCAAGTTGTCGCACAGGAAGTTACTGAGAAATAAGCAAATAAACAACAGGAAATATAAACAAATACAAAGTAAATTTGTGCATATGTTTTCTAATAACTTTAGCAGTTATACATGCTACAATTTTAAAGCTTGCTAAAACTGTAATATGGTTTTAACAATTTTTCAATTTACCTAAAACTTGGTGGTTTTGCCGTGTCATGCCTTCTCCAGTCAATATCACCATTCACTATTCTTTTAACATTTGGTATCTTTCAAGTTCTCAGTCAATATCACCATTCACTATTGTTTGTACTTTTGGTATCTATCAAGTTCTCAGTCAATATTACCATTCACTATTGTTTTAACATTTGGTATCTTTCATGTTCTCAGTCAATATCACCATTCACTATTGTTTGTACATTTGGTATCTTTCAAGTTCTCAGTCCATTCACTATAGTTTTAACATTTGATATCTTTCATGTTCTCAGTAAATATCACCATTCACTGTTGTTTTAACATTTGGTATCTTTCAAGTTCTCAGTCAGTATCACCAGTCACTATTGTTTGTTATTCACTACACTATTGTTTTCATGTTGTTTTAACATTTGGTTTCTTTCTAATGTTCCCCCTTCTCTTACTAAAAAATGCACATTCTTTATATGATTTGAATATCATTCCATTTTTCTACTGTTTTTTAAGATCAACTTTAGTAGAAAAAAGCATGACTCTTGATTTAATATGTGATGTGTGTTTATCACTTTATTCATTTTTTTAAAATTAATTTTGATGTTAATTTTTTTGTTTCAGAGCAAACTTGAAGAAACAAAAGAAGCTCTGAATGGTGCAATGAGATTGAATGAACAACTTGATAACAAGGAAGAATTAATAAAGAAATTAAAGGAAGAAGGTAGTGTTTGGATGATTATTTAAAAATGTTAAGTCATTGAGGGCCTCATTCATGACCTGGCTGTTTCAAATTACCCTTGGTAAATAGAATTTAGAGGCAGATACGAACAAAAGTGAGCAGCAGTAAGAAACAGTAGGAAACTGTAACATACTATGAAGGGAAGGGAATTTACAAAAAAAAGATCTACCAAGCAATGTCTGGAAATTCTGATTAAATCGCACAAATAAATTATACTGAGCATTTGTTAAAACGGAAGCGTGCATGTTTAATCAATTAATTACATCAAATGACGCTAACCTGAGCAGTGGGAACACACTGAATATGCGCAGGTTACAAAATAACCTCAGAGCGGCTCCTCTCCCTTGAAAAATTGGAGACGGCTGTGCCACTCCTAATAACTGAGAATGCCCTGTGGCAGAGTGGATAAGTCCATTTGCAAAGGCTATTCTTGCATGGAGGTACACATGGAGAGTTTATAAGTTTGGGCACTGGCAATTTATAGCACTTCAATTATCTCTAATTCTCAAAATTACATCAATGGGATACTGCATCTTAGTTTTATTCGTAGTGGGATTAGGTTCTATAAGGAAAATTTTCACAGATAAAATGTTTGTATATTATGTAATTGTCTCTTTACTGTTCACTATTTCTGAGTGATGCAATCACATGAACATTGTAATTTCCTGTAAAAAAGGAGGATGAATAAAATACTATCTGTATCTGGAATTTCAACATCAGCTTGTCAGAATTTTTTTAATTAATTCTGAGACACAAGTGGTTGTTGCATGTATTATATCCATAAATAATGTCATGATTCCCTTTAAAGAATCATATTGACAGACTGAATTAAATCAGACGATTTAGTTGCATCTCATATTGACAGACTGAAATAAATCATAGGATTTGGTTGCATCTTTTGAATTGGTTGAATCATATTGACAGACTGAAATAAATCTGATGATTCAGGTTAAACAAATTTAAGCATGAATTTAAGAACATTTTTGGGTTCAGCGGTTTTTGTGAAAATATTTCTTATTTAATTTAGGAATCCTTGGAATTATAGAAACATTTATTTTTATTGTAGTATTGTACACATTTTGAATTTTAGTAGAATGTGTAATATTTGTTTTTTTTTCAGTCCACAAGAAGGAAAACCTTGCTGAGGAATACCATCAGAAATTAATAGAATTCAACACAATGAATGGATCCAAGGTAGACAAGTAAGTAAACATTACACAGTTCATGGGTTTAGGGTTCACATAGAATTAAACACAATGAATGGATCTAAGGTGGGTGGTCAAGTTAGTAAACATTACACAGTTCATGGGTTTTGGGTTCACATAGAATTCAACACAATGAATGGATCCAAGGTGGTCAAGTTAGTAAACATTACACAGTTCATGGGTTTAGGGTTCACATAGAATTCAACACAATGAATGGATCAAAGGTGGTCAAGTAAGTAAACATTACACAGTTCATGGGTTTAGGGTTCACATAGAATTAAACACAATGAATGGATCCAAGGTGGGTGGTCAAGTTATTAAACATTACACAGTTCATGGGTTTTGGGTTCACATAGAATTCAACACAATGAATGGATCCAAGGTGGTCAAGTTAGTAAACATTACACAGTTCATGGGTTTAGGGTTCACATAGAATTCAACACAATGAATGGATCAAAGGTGGTCAAGTAAGTAAACATTACACAGTTCATGGGTTTAGGGTTCACATAGAATTCAACACAATGAATGGATCCAAGGTGGTCAAGTTAGTAAACATTACACAGTTCATGAGTTTTGGGTTCACATAGAATTCAACACAATGAATGGATCAAAGGTGGTCAAGTAAGTAAACATTACACAGTTCATGGGTTTAGGGTTCACATTGAATTAAGCACAATGAATGGCTCCAAGGTGGTCAAGT
>JAOTQE010089585.1:0-14064 GCA_025631205.1 Nesometra sesokonis
TCAGGTATGTTTTGTTTTTATCATTCATTAGTCTTTAATCTTGAGATGGCCTTGCATTTGTCTCTGTCTTGAGCCAGTTCCGATCTTATGTATTCTATTGTCGAAAGCGACAACATAAAATTTTCATTACTTGAAAATCTAATAATGGTAACATATAAACAACGACATTCTGCTTCAAGAAATAGTATCGAGACAAAAATGAATTTTCGTTGTTAGCATCAAATTAAAGACAATATACAATGATAATTGAATACGTTCAATTGATTTCTGAGAAATTACATCATATATTGAACTTATAGCAATATCAAGTGATTTTTTCAACAATGAATATTGTAGTTGATCAATGACGTCACACTTGCTTTGATTATGAAATGTTACAGAGCAGGAAGAAGGAAAATGGGCAAAAAAAAACAAGATCAGGAGATGATCTGGGAAGATACAAACGGCAGGGGAAATGAATTCCACTTGTCTTGTTTAAATAATAAGCGCAGGTATATTATGTAAAAACAGTTCTTTTAACATACTAATTAATTTGGAAATGTATAATTTACAAAACTGTTTGTTAATTTCGTTGGGTAATGAAACCATCGTATCGGTCGAAACAATTTTGTGATATTCATGTTAAGCTTGCGTCGTGCTTCAGGCCATTGTATGTACTTCGCGCAACACCATCGATCATTATACTTGACATTAAAATTGCAAATTGAAACAGTGATTAATTTGTTTTATTCTGTCTATAAAATTCCACAGAGGCAAGTACAAAATGCTCTAGGTATATAGATACAAATGTATTTTTATTCTCTGCTTTTTTTTTACATTTCAAACACTTTTATTCAATAAAGCGATTACACAATACCAATACATAAACAAATTCCATTATTTGGTTATTAAAATTTTAGACACTCACAGTATAGTAAATATAAAACAACTCCTCGGCACATGCGTACTATAGGTAGAGACATGGCCAATCATAAGGAACATGCCAAGGGACTGACAAACTATAATAAAATACTAATTAGACGGGATTCGAACCTGCGACCTCTCGCTATCCTGACTAGCGCCATAACCATTAGACCACATAGGCTTTATGATTGAACAGATTCAAATAACCATCAAGTACATCATCATACAATGCTACCCCCTATATGCGAATACCAGATAAATCTGGAATATACGGCTGTATTTAAATAATACATTTATAATATAAATTAAAATTGCCGTGAACAGTTATATTATAGCTAAATCATTGAAGAAAGTTACATTCAGTGAATTGCTCGCAACGGATTTTAGTCTCATAAGAAATTGTGTGAAAATTCTTCCGACGGGATTCGAATCTGCAACCTCTCGCTGTCCCAGAGAGTGTCATAACCATTAGCAACAGAGGCTTTGTAGTTGAATAGATTCAAATAACAGTCAAGTACATCATCACACATTCCAGTGAACTCCTTATATTGGTTCCATGTTAAACTTGAAACATGTTTGTGTTGCCTAACACGACCGACCTTAGCATGTCTCACATGCCTTATGGTCGGGCATATTCACTTTTATTGCTTGGTTCTTTTTAAGGCGCTATTGACGTCCCATATTACTTATTTTAGTTTAGCCATAAGCTTCTGGTAAAAAATTGTGACTTATTGTTACCAACGTTGGTGGCGCTACATTTATTACGAAAAACGAAGATATAAAACGGCTTGGGGCAAGACTAGACCGACCCGACAATCTGTAAAATCCGGGCGGATTTTTTCCCATTTTTTTATCATAGACTTATCCTGAAATTAGACCGATAGTGCTGCCAATACGTTATGATTGTGGTACGACATTTAATAATATGCACGTATAGCGACTATTTCCAAGAGTTACTATTTCAAATAGTGACTATTTCAATGAGTTATTATTTCAAATAGTGACTATTTTAAATATCAAAGAGTAACTGGTTTGTACATACGACACATCAGGATAATTACAGTATACGTTTATAAAAATGGTAATTTCTACAAAAAATGTGTGTATTTTTTCAGTCACTGATCGGAAAATATTGACCTCATGAATTTTGAATTCATTTATTCGGTCACTATTGGGTCATTCGCGATACTAATTTCCCATTAGTACATACAAAAGTGAGAAAAAAAAACAGACCAGGTGGTATCCTTCCATATAATTTGCATGCTCAAGGCACAAACACAATCCCTCAATTAAAGAACTTGATTCAGCTCGGAACGATGTTGGTCATTTACACGTCCGTCGACGGATTGCAATACAATGCCTGTGTTATACCGACAGAAAATGGTTATATGCCCCTCCACCGGGTGAATAATTGAAAACCCCTTATTAACCATCCACTATTGTTAAACGGACCTTGCCGCTACAATAACTCTTATTCACCTTGAAGGTGATGGTGAAAGAAAAAAGTCCCAGTTGCAATTTATTCCAAATTGTAAAACAAAAATAAATAGTGTGATTTTATGACGTTTTTATGTTTTTTTCTCAAACGAAAGGACGGGTGGTAACCTTGTCCCTTTATTTACCCGACAAAGAACTACCGGTTACATATCCTCCGCCGGATGGAACATTGAAACAAGTGAGACTCCTATATGTTCAAATCATTAAATAACAAGGTAATTAAAAGTATTAAAACCTCGCCCTTAGAATGTTCTATGGATCGAATATTTGCTTAGTTTTTTTTCAGTTTTGACATTATACACACTTTATTATATGTTTTTCTTTAAAAGGGTAATAAATCTGAACATTCCAGATTATTGAAAAACTAAGTAAACATTCATCATTCCTGATGATGATATGATGTTGAAATATTGAATCCTGTCACGATGGCGTGTACCTTATTTCTTGGAGTATGCGTTATACTTTTTTATATGTACGGAAAAGAGATATTTAAAAAAAATACTTTTTGAAATCGGTATATCAATCAAACTAAAATCTTATTTACCTCCCTTGGGAGAAAACTCTCAAATTTACAAAAAAACTTAATTAACACCATATCAAAATGGTCTCAACATAGTTATATACAGTACCGTATTAAAATCTTCATTTAAAACAACAAATTTTACAATATCATATATACGTTTATACCATAATTAACACAATCAACATATTTGCAAGATTTTAAGACATTTTGACAAGAATAATTAAAAATAAATAGAAAAATCGTTGCTCATAATGTTGCCAATTAAAGTTTTCTGAATTTGCATAGGTTTGCTATTCAGTAAATGCGAGTAAAAGTAATCTGGATTTTGAATGCCAATAAATGTTTGGTTGAGTACGTTTACCTGATTAGCATTAATTAATTTATAGATTTTATGTAAGTTGAGGTTGTGAGAGAAAGCGGTACTCCTGCAAAATTATGGCAAGCCGACGAGGCTTTTATTAATTTAATTATATTTTTTTCTAACTCTTATATAGAGCTCATACTGATATTTATGCTGTGTCATAAATATAATTGGTTCTCAATTCGAGAAGGAACAAGTACGTGGGTGCTTTATAGTGTGTAAAAATTGTGTGTAAATCAGTTCGGTAGCTTTTCAGATATTTAATTTGGGAGGATAATCTTAAATACCATCGCCTCCCCTATCGGGACGAAGATAATATGAGGCGTGACAAGGCAAAACCACCAAGTTGTAGGAAAATTAAAAATTGAGATATTGCTAAAACTATATGACACTTTTCGCAAGCTTTAAAATGAGGGGTTAATCATCAAAATCAGACATTTATAACTGAAGTTATTGGACACAATATATACACAAATTTCCTTTGTATTTGTTTATATTTTCTGTTGTTTATTTGCTTATTTCTCAATAACTTCCTGTGCGACAACTTGGTGGGTTTCCATGACTGGCCTCATATGGAGTTCAATAAATCAAATGTATCATAAGTTTATGTGTATTGTTTAATATGCATGCTTTCGTTCACGTAGGCCTACACAAGGGGCAACTGTATAATGAGTGTGCTAGAGATATTCATTGAATTATAATGGTTTACACTCATTATATTGATATGTAGATTAAAGATAAAATATTGCCAACTAGATGTGCCGATTGAAACAAATTATATATTGAAATTTTTAATTATCGGTGTTGAAAGTTTAACAATTCTGCAAAATAGTCATTCATTATGGTCATCACATCTTAAATACATTAATTTACTCTCAAGTGTATATGGTCAATGCTCCTTTGTCAATTCCTATCCCTCTGAATCCAGCTTCCAATTACTCTACTTCTACTGTTCTACGGTTAATGCTCCTTTGCCTTTCTCTGTCTCTCTGAAGTCAGCTTCAAAGTACTCTACTTCTACAATAGCTCATCTACTCCATGCTACGTATGCTCAATGATTCTTTGCCCTTCTGTGTCTCTGTGAAACTACTTTTACAGTAGCTCTTCTACTCTATGTAACCTATGGTCAACGCTCTTTTCTCTCTCTCTGTCTATCTGAAGACAGCTTCCAATTAGGCCTACTCTACTTCTACACTCCATGCAACGTATGCTCAATGCTCCTTTGCCCCTCTGTGTCTCTCTGAAGTCAGCTTCAAACTATCTACTTCTACAGTAGCTCGTCTACTCCAACATGGCCAATGCTCCTTTGACTTCCGTGTCTCTCTAAAACCATCTTCAAACTACTCTACTTCTTCTACTGCATGCTACGTATGGTCAATGCTCCTTTCTCCTCTGTGTCTCTCTGAAACCAGCTTCCAATTACTGTACGTTTACAGTAACTGTCTATTCAATTCAGCGTATGGTCAATGCTCTTTTCCCCTCTGTGTCTCTCTGAAGCCAGCCTCAAACTACTATACTTATATATTAGCTCTTCTACTCAATACAACCTATGGGCAACGCTCATTTGCCCCTCTGTGTCTATCTGAAGCCAGTTTCCATTTAGGCCTACACTACTTCTACACTCCATGCAACGTATGGTCGATGACCCTTTGCTCAACTGTGTCTCTCTGAAGTCAGCTTCAAACTACTCTATTTCTACAGTAGTTCTTCTACTCCAACATATGGTCAATGCTCCTTTGCCCCTTACGTCTCTTTGAAACCAGCGTCATACTACTCTACTCCGTCTACTCTTCAACTCCATGCAATGTATGGTCAATGTTCTTTTACCACTCTGTGTCTCTCTGAAGTCAGTTTGAATCATTCTACTTCTACAGTACAATAACTCTTCTGCTCCATGCAACGTATGGCAATGCCCCTTTGTCCCTCTGTGTCTTTCTCAAGCCAGCTTCAAACTACTCTACTTCTAAAGAGCTCTTCTATTCCTTGCAACGTATGGTCAAAGCTCCTTTGCCCCCTGTGTTTCTCTAAAACCAGCTTCAAGCTACTTTACTTCTAAGGTAACTCTTCTCCTCCTAATTCTATGGTCAATGCTTCCTTACCCTTACTTCTGCCTCTCAAGGAAACCAGCTTCCAATTACTATTACAGTACTACTTCTTTCACGCATTGCAATATAAGAAGTTAAGATCTTATCCCCAATGGTATTCAACTAACATTGGTCGCCTTGATCTCTCTTTGGAATTGAAGAATAATTATATTCTAGATATTAATAATTATCATTTATGGCAAGTTTTTGATTTACTGAATCCCCAGTGAGGAAGTAAGATCTTAAACATTTTAATATTCTTGGTCACTACCAACTTGCTTATTAAAGTTTTTCAGCATTTATGATGGTATCAACAACAATCTCTCTCCACATGCATACAATATCAGACATCCTCGAGTCCAAACTACACACCTTTGACCACGTCCATTAAAACACGCCTGTTAAATTTTTATTTGGACAGTGCGGAGTTTTCACAATAATTTATGTTGTATAATTTCATTTTACGTTCGATTCAAGAAACATTTTGAGTAATGATAATGATAGAATAATAACACAATATATAACATAACAATTAAAATACATATTATTCAATTCAAATTTATTTGCCACATGATGTCATCGGGGGAAATTATCGGAAACAACAGAACAACAAATAGGCCTATAAAACACCATACAAATTTGAAACAAAATATAGCAAGTGTTATATCGCAGGGGAGGGTCAGAAAACGGTTTAATATTTAACGAAAAAGGAGAAAAACATGGAAGAACTACATACGGCATTAGCCATTTGCTGTATTGCCTCACTAACTATTAATTTTGACAATAATAATCCTGGAGAAAACACACCTAGTTTCTTCAATAAAGTATGAACAATACAACAACATGTTTTAAAATAATGAGCCATCGCGATAAGTTGGAATTTGCTAGAGGAATAATTAGAGGAATGCAGAGATGGTGTGACCTTTCGAACAATCTCTTACTATATTTTAAAGATTTCATGGAATTTCCTTTACAATGACTCGGCAGAACTTTATCACACTCGTTTGGAACGGTAATTCACTGTAATGTAGATCATTTTACATAGCGTCGTATGCAGAAGTCTTAAGGCGCTGTTAACTAGATGTTACACATTCATAATAACTCTTCTACTCCCCTAAGGGTCACACCTTACCAAGCTACAAATACTTGCTTGTATACGTACGCTCTGTCGTATGTAAACGACATGAGTTTTGTGTTGACCAGTACACCGCATGTACACCTATACTCGTCTTGAAATATGCCTGTGCTCTTTGGAATACACATGAGCCTTGAGGCACTTGTTGTATCACTAGAACCATGCGCGAGCGTGAGTCGAACCCGTGCTGTATTTTTCCTCGGTTACCCTGTTTTAACCGCTTGGTCATACGACTCAAACACAGTATTACCGCAGAAAAATCAAACTGTCGATAATAAATAACTCCCCCGAGAATCATCACATAAAATGTATTTATTTTTTCAATTTTTAAAGAATAATTCAAATTTAAATCATATTGAAATCAGTACGGTAATATCTAAACCTTTGGGGGAGCAGATACGCCGACGCGTCGGATGCTTGATTAAAATTATTCGTAAACATTAAGACGGAAACATCAATTATCAAAAGTAATCTGATACATGTAATACGAACGCTGAATCATTCAAAAATGAGCTTACAATTTACCACTGACAAACTATTCCTAAGTAAGGATTTGTTTTAATTAAATAATTAAAATTATAAGGTTTAATCACACCATCCGATTTTAGCCTTTCGATCTGAAATCTGGTCTAGGTGTAGGCTATAAAGCCGGGCGCTCACTGCGTTGTGCGACGGTCATAGGACTAAACCGTCGCTCCCTGTGTGTGTGGTATCCAGACGCGATGGCAGTCTTCTACTCATCGGCAGACTGGTTTTCTAGTGATTCGACAGGAAAATAAAAAACCGTTGGCCGATGATTAGAAGACTGTCATCGCGTAAGGAAACCACTAACACAGGGAGCGACGGTTTAGTCATGTGACCGTCGTACGACCGTCGCACAACGCAGTCTTTTAAACTCCGGTTAGACGGGGTTCTCACCGTCTGATTAATGAAGTAATCAAACTTTTTGGTGGTAGCCGGACAATTTAGAGGGCACTCTAATCTATTAATTAATGGAACTTTTTTTGTAATGGTTGGTAAATTTAAATGCACTTGAATGTTTTATAAAAAAATATACAGACCTGGAGAATTGAATTCATGCGCGAATTCCTTTCAGGTGACACGCCAACCGTTTGACGCAATTGACCAACTATCGCTTGTTGACTGAGTTTTAGAAGTAAAATATCAAATGGTCGGAAAAAAAAGTTTGTGTAGTCCCGATCTGGAGTTAAACCTGCGCTGAAATTTCATTGCACGTTATATGTCAAACGTTTGACCCATTCGATCAAATATCGCTTGACTCACTTTTTCGTCTGTCTCGCTAAAAATATCCATTACTTAATACTTAATGAGACGGGCGTATTTGGAGCTCCCAGTCGCAGGTAAGCGTATTAATTGTTCGTAAGGGAAAATCAAATCAATCTAGTATTAAACTATCGTATTATTATTGCCAACATTTCCAGTTTAATTTCTGAAGATGCTCACGGAAGCAATCTTTTTGTTCCATTCTATCAATTATATTTATCTCTTCTCTTTCTCCTAATATTATTAATACGGTATATAGTCTAATCACCCGATGGAAATTGAAAAATGAAAATATTTATGTCTGCTGACAGGCTGGGAAGGCATGATTTTGCATCTGTCAATAAAAAAAAATTCAAATTAAGATTCAATGATGTTCAAATATAGGTCCCATATCAATCTAAATTGAACTGTTCTTCAGGGGACGTAATATCTTGAATATCAGACGTAATAAATAGTGCAGCTTGAGAAATGGCATACTAGAAATGTAAGTATTATAGAATATTTCATTAGTTTAAGCAATAACGCTGAACCCTTACAATTACATGCTGAAGTAAATTGGTATTTTATCTTTCGGAATGTAAATAGAATCTTTATTAAAGTTCTTATAGTATATTGTTGGAAATGGACAACCAATCAAATATGGATAACTAGAAATGAATTCATTTAACAAGGATCCGTTACTTTTGATCAATAGAGTAATAAATACAAAAGTCCTGAAAACTACGTGTCGCAAACGGTATATTTGCATTCTCAATAATCGCTTGGTAGAGATATCCACAATGATATAAGTCATTCTTATATATTGTGTGTGTGGGTGGGTATGTGTGTAGGCAACGATATATCGGGTGGCCCGCAAAAAAACGTCATTAAATTCAAACCTCTCTTACTCCCATATGCAATAAACTAGCTTCTTGAAAATCTGCACACATATACAGTTGGGTATTGCCTATAAATTGGCAAAGTTTAAAGGTCCTTGGTCGAACCATTTCGTCACAGTAAAACTGTTTAAAACGCATGTCGAAAATTGACGTACCGGAATGAAAGAAGGTTTGACTTCCTTAACTAATTGTGTCCTTCATTCTGATCACAAACTGTGCAAAGTCTCTTTTCCATGACGAAATACAGTGCCTAACCTCATCCAGAGATTTCCCCCAGCCCCTGACTATTTTTTCCTTCAGTTTATCTATAAATGTTTTGTTGAAACACATAATTGTGGTCTAGGTAAGACCTCTGCAGTCAGGGGGATATTTTGGCACTGTACCATAAGTAACACCTGCCATCTGGCGCATTATTTTTTGACTTCACATTTTATTTTTTTTTTACTTTGACAAAAGTACCACATGCAGAACATTGTTATTTTCAGCATTTTTTTAAGACAAAGACCTGATGGACATATTGCCATATTTTCAACCTTGTACCTGTAGAAACACCAGAGCTAGTGAAGTTTGAAATAAGTGACGTTTTTTGGGCCACCCGCTGGAACAGAAACAATTGTCTGACGTACACTTTTTGTTTAAACAATAATTATTTCAAGAGAAAAAATTATTTACAAACACAACATGGTAAATTTAACAGAAAACCAATGATTTAATAAAAAGCGGTTGCACTCTGACGTAATATTATCCATAAAGTTTAAATTGTTTTGGTATAAAATAAAAAGGATATATCTATCAGTTACTGTGTTTAAGTCATGGTAGATTAAATAGTTATTAATAAATGATGGATGGATGAATAGCAATATAATGTTAACATTGAATATGACAATATCTCATCTAAAACATTAATTTACACATGTATTGTGATTATGTAGTCGTTACCAATGCTAGGAAATCGTCGTTTTGCGTTGCTATATTTAGCTATGCTATTTTAAACAAACATTCACAGATCTAAATAATTTGTGTTTGCAAATCTATTCATTAATTCTGCAACTCTCCATTGCATTATTGGCCGATTTTAGATTCTAGCTTTCTTCCAATTGTCATTTTGTTTCAATTACATTTCGCTCAAGTTTATTTTGATAAGTACACCGTCAAAGTATGTGCTCCTTCTAAGGAGTGTCTAAAGACTAGGTGACTACGGCATACCTGTTGGGTGACATAACAAGACAATTTAAAATAAGTAGTTTGGTTTGGGAATGAAAAAGTATAACAAAAATAATTGTAGCAATCATTGTGTTTATTAAATTGACAGGTCATATTCGACAACGTGTTTACTCGCTACTTAGGCTACAAGAATTTAAAAACGCATGCTTTCTAAACCAAGTCATTGTGATGTTGAGGAAGTGAACATAGTAAATTCGAACCACGGACCCTGGAATTAGAAATCAAGCATGTTAAATAACAAGCTACAGCGACACTTTGTTAAGAAATTGAGACAGAGATGAGTATTGGAAAGCGAGTACTCAGATTTTGACTTATTATTTAAACATGTCAACTTGGAAATTGATTCGCAGTGATATTGAGAACCTTGATAATTTATAGTTAATATTGAGCGATGTAAGTATCTTATATATTAGATTAAATTCATAAGAATACTATAATACCATATTTTTTTTACCGCAGGGCGAAGTGAAGCATTATTACAGGGGATGAATTGTCGACCAAATATCAGTTAAGAAGTTATAATATTCACTGGTGATTTCCACTTCACGCCAAGTCTCCGATGATAACTGCCATTTAAGAAGATACAGTATATGAAAGCATCCTGCGTAACAATCAAAGGATTTAATTTATTAACCAGCAACGTTTGATATAAGATATTCTAATTTGATTGTATTAATTTCTTATCAGGCTAGTCTACGATACAATCGAAATTTTATATTGACATTTGTGAAGGTGTGATAAACAAAATCAGTTCAATTTCTTGAACTAGGAAGTCTTCAACTCCACTATCAAACGAACTTAAAACTCAATCGACCACCAAATTGTGACACATGTAAATGATTCATAAGTCGCAAAGCTAGATTTCCACAATAGGCAAAAAGAAGAAAATGGTCATTTTATTTCAATATTTTGTTTATCTTAAAAACATACAATTGAAAAAAAAACTTTCACATTATATTAACAATTTCCAGAAATATGATCAAAAATGAATTTAATGAAAAATTTAAAATAACCTTGCTTAGTTTTAATATACTGATAAGCAATATTCAAATGAATGTTTCTCAAAATTTGCATTCTAAATATTGAAACTTTGAGACTAATGCTTGGTTTTAAAATCTGTAAATAATTCAATTTTTAATGTTTTGACTTATGCCTTCTTTGACTTGGCTCTGTCACAAATTTGTTTGACAAACCTGCTTTAATTCACCTGATAAACTCCAATAACATAAGCTGTAATATTAACATTAAATTACATTCCTATGATAAGTAGATCCAAAGTTATGAGCATTTGAAGTTTCAATCTCTGGAAACGTGTTTTTTTTTTAATCTAACGAAGGCGTTTAAAACAAAACAATTAAACACTACATCAAAACTAACCTTAAACGTATGTCATTATAATATACAAGTAACAATACTAATCAAAATTAATTAAAACTAAACATTTAAAAAAATGACGAAAGACCTATATTAGTGATTACAACTTAACCTCACGATGCGTCTTATTTTGTGGAAGATGTTACATATAACGTCATGTTATGTCCATACATGGATATATAATTATCATATTATGGTAATTATGTGGTGTCATCGTGACCTTATGGCTATATTGACTCTTTTGTCCGACCTGAGTTTAACAAACATTCTGCGCAAACTCAACAATTATGTGATCGTGCGCGGAAGGTAAGTTGCGTCGTCAAACAGAAACGCCCTCACACAAGGAAGTATGGAACACGGATTTCTGGGATTTAATTACCAAGATCTACTGGAAACGTTCGAAATTAAAATGAACGCTGACAATGTTCAAATGTAAACAGTTTTATTAGTAGGTTATGAAGAGGGGCTTACTATGCACTCTCACGATGTATGTTTAATACTTGGATGTGTTTTTAATCCTGGATGTATCTAAATTTGAAAGGAATGTGGATGTTCCAAGACCAATAATTGTTTTCGAGCCATTTTCGTGGCCATGTTTAGTTTATTTAAATGGAAAATACGGAACAACAACCAGTTATCGTAAAGATCGTAATTTTTGTGTAAAATTGTTAGGAATAGTCATGCTATGTTCCCTAATGTAAAGTAACTCCATCTTAATTTGGAAACCTTTGTTTTCGTTTATACCAATGATGTTTGTAAGAAATAATAAAACGCCAAGCAATGAGTTACACGTCATCATTCATTATTATTCAATTATGCCGTTTTGACCGGTTCAATACCAGGTAGTATTGAACTGTGCGTAGTTCAATAATAGCCGATTACATTACATGTTGTTTTTCTATAAATGGCGAGTGCACAACAAGAGTAAGGCCTAGGCCTAACCACATGTTAAAACTCGGCGTTTCGCAAAATTGACTGCTTACTGTTGAAGACTGAAGAATTACTAAGTACAGTAATAAGAAACCTACAAGATTTGCGGTTAAGGTTTGTCACGAATATCTGCGAGAGAAGGACATGGGTTGTAATTTTAAAGACGTAGGCCCTAAGCTAGCTAGGCCTTGGTGGCAGCCCAGGCTAAGCCCTGACAAATCTATACTTATAAGTAAGCTATAAAATATTGTACTCGCTGTGGCAAAATATTGAACTCGACTTCGACTCGTTCAATAATTTGCCAAATCTACTCTCTAAATGTAAAAGAGCTAGAATCCACTCAAAAAGAGCAAATTTTAATATTAAATATCTTTTAAATAAAATGATTTAAACATAATGAATGTTTTTTTAACATACCTAATTAGGTATACTAGGCTATAGTCAGTTCAGTCGTTTCACCAATAAAGATATGACGTCTAGGCTCGGTCCTGGATTAATCAAAATCAAACTCATTTTTGGTCATGGCTTGACGTAGGCCTATGCCAACAGTTAGTACAGCTAGGTTACCAAGCTAGTACTATGGAGTGAGGCGGTCGTCCCCTTCTTGCGTAGGACCTGGCAAGCAGTAGTCCCGCCTTCTTCTAGCCTAAGCCCTAGGCCTAGACTCTATTACGTGCTTATTAGCTAAGTCTAAGATAGTGTGGCCAGGACTGAACCTAGCTTTTGTAGCTACACATACCTAACTTCAAATATTTTAACAACCCAGCCCTTTCCAGCCATTCTGGAACAATTAACAATGAATTCCTTGACTCTCAGAGTGACAAGCGACGGCGGCAATATTAAATTCAGAATATCACACCCGCAAACGAAACTTTAGCCAATCACAACTCAAGATTTATGTCCGTCTTTTAAGAGCTGAAGTTCCACAGACGAAAGAGCGGAAAACTTTAGCTCTTTTGGAGTGAATTACGGCTCAAAAAGAGCTAAAACAAATTAGCTTCTATTTCAGAGTGACAGTTTCGCTCTTATACATTTAGAGAGTAGAACAATATTTTTCGGTATCCTCTCAAATGCAATCAATATTATGTAAATATTTCGACATAAATTATACCATCATTAGGAAAGAATGTTTGTTTTAGATCTGCTATTGAAGTGCTGGGAGAGAACGGCATGATTCCATACGATCATTCTACAAGGTGGGGGAGAAAGAGAGAAGTAAATAGAGGAGGAAGTCACAAGGGATCGAGAGAAAGAGAGATTTAAATAAATACGAGGAAGTCACAAGAGTGGGGGAAGAAAAAAGTATATCTAAATAGGAGGAAGTCACAAAATAAGGAAGGAGCGAAAGAGAGAAGTAAATAGGAAGAAGTCACTTGAGGGGAGAGAGAAGATGTGAGAAGTGTATGGAGAAAGTCACAAAAGATCAGGACGGAGAGAATGAAAGAAGTAATAGGGGAAGTCACAAGAAAATGGAGAAAGAGAGAAGTAAATAGGAGGAAGTCACAAGAGAGGGAGGGAGAGAATGACACAAGTACATAGAAGGACGTCACAAGAGAGGGAGGGAGAGAAAGAGAGAAATATGAGGAAGTTACAAGAGAGGAAGGTGAGAAAGAGAAAATCAAACAGGAGGAAGTCACAAGAAAGGAGGGAGAAAATAGGGGGATGGGGAGTAAATAGGTGGAAGTCACAAGAGAAGGGGAGAGAGAAACAGAGAAGTAAATAGGAGACAGTCATTGGGGTGCAACATGAGGACCACAAGCGCCTTGAGCATTGTGGTTACGTGCGCTATAGAAATAAATAGGAGACAGTCATTGGGGTGCAACATGAGGACCACAAGCGCCTTGAGCATTGTGGTTACGTGCGCTATAGAA
>JAOTQE010089596.1:0-14852 GCA_025631205.1 Nesometra sesokonis
CGGGTCTTTGAATTAGTGTCCATTATGGGAGGTGTCCGCTTACGGGAGGTGTCCGCACAGGGAGGTTCAACTGTATATAATTTGATTTTCTGGGTGGATCTTAAAAAATAAAGGGGATGAATAAGCCTGAACCATTTCAATAATTATTAGCTTTTTCTATTTGAGAATAAAATTAGTATTCAGGTAACTAAACATTTATTATTTTAGAAATAATAAATAGGTAATTTACAAAGAAATTTAATTCTGATGATTTTGGAAAGAATGTCCCTTTAAATAATTACATTTTTACAGATAAAAACAAAATGTAACTCATTTTTGCAAGCATCTTATGTCATTGGAAAAAATAATTTTCAATTAAATTCTTTTTGCAAATTTGTTTAATACATGTGAATTCAATAATTACATTCTTCCATATAAAAGTAAGTCATTATTGTTATATTTTACATGATACGTCCATCTTTTGAGGAATTTTGAGATTTAATGAGTTAATTTTGCTCTTTGCCTTTACTTTATAGCATTCATAAAAAAAATCAATTTGTGATTACTTGATGTGTAATGTAAATCGTAGCACATCAATTTGTAGAAGTAATCTCGTCTCTTAAACATTACATCGTCTAAGTGTTTTGTAAATGGAGATTTGCTGAAATTAAGATCCTGAATTTATTATTTTAACTTTCGCTCTAATGTTACTTTGAGAACCTAAGAATGCATAAATTGTAATTTCCATTTCATAAATCTTGGTAACCTTTATTGCGGTTGTTAGCCAGTATTTTGTTCTGAAAAAATATTCATAATTGACATAAATTAAACAATTTTGAAAGCTTTGAAGATGTATTGTCACTTGAAAAATGTAAAAAAACCAGAGATTTTGAAAATAATTTGCTAATTTTGGAAAAATATATAAGTTTTGACCGTGACATTAGAAATTAGTGTATTTTAAAAATATTTACCCCAATATTGCAATGTTACATGCTAAAAATCAGCCAAAACATCAAAAAGGCTGGAAGCCTCTTAAATTTATATCATTCGTCAGTGTACAAATTTTATTAAACAATTTTTTAATAAACTAATTTATTAAATTTGATGTTTGATATGAGCAAGTTATTTTTAAAAGTAACACAAATAATTTTGTTGGTAATTTTTAAGTGACAATATACAACCAAATCTTCTTGTTCACTGCCAGCTTAGCCTGTAAATGCAGTTGGTGCAGCGGTTACCTTTTGGACTTCCAATCACGAGGTTGGTGTTTCGAGGCTCACGCTGGTGTTCCTAGGCAAGACTCTTCCATGTTGCCTCTGTCCACCAAGGAGCATAATTGGGCTGCAACATTATGGAATATATTGTATTCCATAGGTTTGTTTGTTGCAATGACTGGAGTAATAATTGTGAAGCACTCAGAGGCCTTGGCAATAAGCACTATATAAATGTCATTAGTACTAAAACATAGACTTTTTTTAATCTTAGAGTCAAATCCAACAATGTTCAAGTCTCTTTTAGACTAATTAAAACATGTACTCGTCTCAGTGAACTTTGTCTTTATTCTAAGTTTATAAATAAGTTCAAATCGCGCAATACTCCATGGAATGGAAAACAGAAACAACATGAATAAGGCCTGCTGTTTGTTTACGTATAGCATGGAACTATTGTGTAATGCTGTTCTGTTTAGCTAGTCTTATTGTATGTGGTCAATTATGTGTAGCATCCTTAAAAAGTCATTAAAAATCATCTAAATCATCATCTATAGATAACAAATAAAAATCAGGCTCTGAAGATCGATGTTTATACATTCCTAGGATATACATAACAAATTTCAGCCAAATGATAAACAAGAAGTAGCGATTTTAAGGTTTTTCTACAACAAGCAGAAAGTTATTAGAGGAAGAAGTATTAAAACTTGCGGATAGAGTGCCATCATGCTTGAATTTATTTTCAATTATATTCGACCTTATTGTTTTCTTCTAAAACTCAGCTCATTTGACCATTAGTACAGGTCTTTGAAAAAAAATAACACCCTGTGACTAGGTAGGTCTACCATGTTGAATTACTAGGTAGATCTACCTAGAAACAAAGAGAACTACCTAGTAAGGTAATACATAATTACCCTGTCTGTTGATGTAATTATGCTTTAAGGTTTATTCTAAATGATTATTGTATTTCCCTATGTTTACTTGTAGAGCATTGCTGACCATATCCTTGGTAGTATCCCTTGATATGTAGTTTTCATAGGGTTAACCCTGTTAACTACCTGTATCTACCTAGTTGCTACCATTATCTACCATGTTAACATAGTTATTTTTTTCAAAGGGAATCTTTATGATATCTGACTCGTAACACGTGTTTGAATTCATGCATTGGTTCTAATCACATTTGTGGACTGTATATAAAATACAGGATGGATCAATAAAATAAAAACTGGTTGATCAGACTCTCAGTAGGATTTATCAACTGGCTTCTGATCGGATGTTGTGGCGTGCCATTGTAAAGTTCATGAGTCATCAGTCATGATGCAAGCATACCAAGAATATAAAGATTTATGTTGTTTTAAACAAATAAAGCACCCTCTAGGTTTTCCATCCATCACGAAAAAAGATCCATTAGTTATTTTTTGGGGAATGCCTCTTTAAAGACAGGTAGTGATGGATTTTCTAGCTGTAACTAAAAATATATACAGTTGAATTTCTCTGTGCAGACACCTCCTAAGCAGACAGCTCCCATAACAGCCACACGTTGAAAAATCTGTTTATTCTTCCTATCAAATTTGTACCTTCCGTATTTTACCTCCCATAAGTAACCCTCATGTAAACTTTTGTGATTTTTGTACAACATCTTTATACTCTAATGGCTGAAAATCCATCAACCACACAAAAATGATAAATAATATTTAATAAAATATTAGAATGTGTCTAAAAACTTTTAGAGGCCATTTGCATTGAGAAGGCTGAAAAATGTTTTACAAAAATATGTGTTGGTGATTTTACCAAGTTTGGATCGTCTGAAATTCTTGTAAGCGCCCCCTTCCATAAGTGAACACTTTCCTTGGACCTGAGGAGTGATGACATAATTAATGTTGAAATATTTAATCCCAGCATGATGTTGGTTTTTATAGGAAAACCATTTTTAAATACACTAATTCTATGCTCAAGTTGATTTTTGGGGAAAAAAGATATATTACTTATTAATCAATTAATGCATTTAGAGGTCTTCTTTTGAGCTATAACAATTGTAATGAATTTGACTTAGAAATTCGCATTAAAAATAAAATCATTTTTGATCTATTCAGTGTTGTGAAACACCAAGGATAACCCACGAAAGTCCGAGGCGAACTATTGTCAGTGGGGTCCTTTTGGTGGTGATTGGGCAGTACACTGGGAGAAAATTCCCTACTCTTTTCTGAGGCGTGTACTACATTCTTTTACGTGCGAGTCATATGGTCGAGCGGTTAAAGCAGAAACCGGGAACCATAGAAAAAACAACAGCACGTGTTTGAGGCCTGCTCGAACCATGGTCCCAGTGGTGGAACAGTCTTCTCGGATGGACTATAAACCATAGGCCCAGTGTATACATGGCTCTTATGCACTTAAAAGAACCCATTGCATCTTTTGAGATGAGTAGGGGCTACTCCGATGTACTGGTTCACATATTCCCTGCCATGGACAGCAGAATGTAGCGCTTTTTTTGGGCAGCATGACAAAACGTGACCCTGAGGGGAGGAGCATGTCATTGAATGCGTGAACATCATGTCCACAGTGCTGGTTGCAAGTTTTAGCAGTTTTAGGCGCGTTATAAATGTCAAAATTATTTATTTAAAATGATTATTTGCATGTACATGAGCCATTTTGTACACAAGACCAACTCATCCGAAAGACTGTGCACTATTAACTTAACCCTCCAGCTACATCACAAGTGGAATGAATGTTCAAGTGTAATGCGGACCAAGGATTCTCCATGGTTCAGCACACAGCATAGCAACTACCACCAGTTAAAGCAACTGAGAGGTAAATGTCACTCTCAAGTGATGAAGTCATTATGGAATTTTTATAACCATACAATACATGTACATGAATTTAATGTCATATTAACCTTATACTGAAATTGATTTTAAGGAGGTAATCTTTCTCTTTCCTTCATCAATTTCAGTATACACCGATTCAATTTCACCATCAGATGGCACCTGAATGCCAACTGTACGCCAGATATAACGATTGTAATCTGGTTGTGGCAGTGGTGATATCACATCTTTAGGTTCAAAATACACCTGTGGTTGGGCAATCTGCTCCCCAGTCATTGTCAAGGTTTGGCGATGAATACGGCATATGTGGTGGTAACAAAGGATCATAGTGATAAGAAGTGTTGAGAGCAGTAGCGTGCATCCCGCTATTGATAAAATCATAGCAGAGTCCATGTTTTGCGATTTAGTTTCATACTTCTGACCTGTGTTACTCTGTTTCGGGCGTAAAGTAGGTTTTGAGTCTCTTGTTTTCATTTTGTCTTTAACAATTAAAAGCAGTTCAGAAGAATTTGTTCCAACAGTGTTTGTAACAGTGCACTTCAATTTTGTTCCACTTTCTTTTAGTTCTGCTTTAAAAATGCGTAGCACTAGCTTTTTGGTTTCAAGGACGTAGCTGTGTGCAGGTAAGGGAGGATCAAAAATCCATTGAATATGGTGAATTGGTGGTTTTGCCTGAATAGAGCAGACAAATAAAACTTCATCACCAACTGCAACTGGTTTAGGTCCAGAGACATTCACTCGTGGTGTGTAATCCACGTTCAGTGCTCCCGTTGAACAGTTTGCCATATAGTTTGCTTTGGCTGGTGTTGTCAAGCTACACATTAAAGTATTCCCATTGTCTGACATTTGAGGAATAAACTCATATTCCAATATAATAAAATTATCGTCCATAATTGTTCTACTCTCTACCTCTTCACCCTTTCTGAACCACTTCAATTTTGGTTCTGGATTGGTTCGCTCAACACTGCATCGTGCAAAAACTGGTTTTCCTTCAACAAGTTCTGTGTTTTCAAATACACATTCTGGATACACTGCACTTGGGACCTGATTTATAGTTACATACACTGGTGAAGCATATTTAATTATGATGTTATCTTTTAATATCACACAAGTAAATTGATCAGAACTGTCTGTCCGCGATAGCTTCTTCACGTTTAATATTGCAATATTGTGGGCACTACTCTGTATTGTATATTTCCCATCTAAATGCAGGTCCGATAGAAAATTGCCATTACGAAGCCATGCTATTGAAAGAGCTTTACTTTCTCCATCAAATTTTCCAATGCAAGGAAAATATGCCTCATCTCCTTCAGTAGCAGTTACGTTTGTTGGTGAAGTGTTAAAATATACAGCTGTTCCATGTATTGTCACCAGCAGGAACAATTTGAAAATGACTACAATTGAAATCATCTTCAGTATGTTTTCCATCAATTCAAAAGTGGATTCATAGATGAATTGGTACTTGATCAAAGGTAATGGTGCTGAAATTGAAACTGGTGTCCTACTCTAGAACAATTTTAAATCAATCGGTAACAATTCTTAAATTTTAACTGACGTCATAAAGTAAATCAACTTGGTCCAGTGATAATAGTGCTTAAATTGCGACCAATGTCCTACAGTAAAACAACTTGATCCAGTACTCAGAGCTTAAGTTGCCACCAGTGGTATATATTTAAGTAACTTGATCCAATAATAACAGATTAAATTGTAACCAATGTCCCACTGCAAAAATGCTTGATCCAGTGCTAATACTGCTTAAATTGCAATGGGTTCCCTAAAGTAAAAGAACATGTTCATGTTATAAATTGAAAACAAAAATTAAGAAAACAGCAGTTTATTATTCAATAATGCCGCTTGCCTCAGTGACTTACTTGAGTATTTTGCATGTTGATCAGTTAAGCGGTAGAGTTTCTATCTGAATGATGCATCGCGCCTCATTCTAATCAATCTATCATTAATACAGCAGTGTTAGCAATTTACAAGTGTTTGTTTAAGAGACTTGCGACAATTAATTTTTCCATACTGACTTTATAATGAATCATTGACAATGCATAGGACAACTTGTTTACATTACTTGATTCATAGAGAATAATAAAACTGCATTGAACAATTACGATCTTAAATTAAACAAACGTACTTAGTTCTAATCCCTACCTTGAAATTTGCAAATGAATTAATTAAAAGATTATAATTTTCATTTTTATTTGAGAGTATTGATATCCTAATAAAATCCATTTTATTCTGTATTTCTTTTTGTTTAAATTTAAATATATTTTTCTGGATAATATAACTCATAAAAAAAAGGTTTTATTAGTATAACAGATTATAAACACAAAAAAACCTTACTATTCTAATACAAAACTTCTTAATATAAGAATTAATTTTAAAATATTCCAAATACAGATGTTACATAGAAAAAAAAATATAATGAAATTTTAAACTTATTTAGTGGAGGTGTTTTGATACAAACAATTTTTATTTTCAATATAAATAAAGAACTATTTCATAACAGTCCAGCTTGGTATTGGAGGGGCAAATCTTGTAGAATATCCTTGTTACAAACCATTTCAATTGGGAAGGTGCATTACCATTTATAAATTTAAAAATTGTGCATGTAGTAACTATTAATTGATTCACTAATTACTTGAATTATGATAAATGTAAAGTAAATAACATTTACTTACCAATATACAGGTCTACGGAATTGAACTTGCTTTGATGTCTGTGAAAGCGAATACAGAAATAACGAAGCAAACAATAGATTATTATTTAAATCATCTGCTGGATTTTGTACTCAAAAACTATAAGCTAAATTTCACTACATTACTAGTTCTTAAAAACAAATACTGTCTGGAATAATATGGCAATACTCAATTTCCTTCCTCAAGGTATTGTTGATGCAGTTGGATTCCAAGGTGTAAAAAAGTTATTAAATTCTGATGAAGAAAAAAAAGCATACACAGATTATCTACTTAATGCAGAAAGTGGCCATGAATTACGCATACAGATAACATAAGTAAGTCGAGAGATACTATCAGATTTAACACAGCATACATTTCCACAGAACGGAATAGTTCATTACAAAATCGTGTGAATATCAATTAATAATAATTGGAATTCACTGTAGCATGTCAGCGGATGACCGGATTGTGTTGTTGCTTCCAAAATTTTCTAACTCTTCACACTTGAAGTTCTCATGTAGTGTTTGCATTGATGAAAGTGTTTGCCGCGTGATACAGTTGATCACTAGCATGTGCTTGAGAAGATTTTCACCTTTTTAAGAGATATTCAATTTTTTAAATTGAGCTTATAAAACTTCTCTTTAAGTCAATTTTAAATTGGTTTTTCTTTCCGTATTTTAATAAAAAAAAATAATCAGTCATGAATTTGAAGTATATCAGTTCAAAATCATAAAGTGATTTTTTTATTTTTCAGCACTTATCCAACACATTGGTTTACTGGCAAAGTTGTGTAGTATTTTTGTCCAGATCTCATTCCATGGGTCACTATTTTCACAGTAATTCAACCATCAAACAAGAAAATATAGATACAAAACATTGGTTTTGTACGTTTTGATGTATAACTTAAAATATATCCATGTCAGTTTTGTCAACTTTGTGGTAAAACAGAAGCAAGAAAGAACTGATTTTATTGTGATTCGTCCAACAAGACTAATTCGATCTTCATTTCTAAATGTCCAATCGTAACTGATTCTTAAATGTCGAATTCTCTTTAAAATAGTAACGTATTCCACGCATTTACACGTTGAGTGTTATTTACAATATAATCCTATAAAATGCTGCCCAACACTTTCTTAACGACAAATTGATATATTATACAAGAAAGCAAATAGTATTTTTGTAATTCCAGGCAATAAATTAGATTTTTCAACAAAGTTTGTTAAGACGTTTGGCTACTGGTCCTTCTCATCGATCAGTCTGTATTGAAACAGAATATAGCTGCATCATGCCTCACGAGAGTCATTGACCAAGATGCCCTGGAGAAAAGCAATGAAATCTAAATTGAAGTAATAATCAGAGGTTTCATAGATCCTTAATGAGGAATAGTAATGAAACTAGCACAATATACTAACACTGTTGGAAGTTAGTCGGTCGCCGCGGCCAATGCAATATAAAAACCTGGATAGCGGGTGTTGATTCTTCTTATTACTGGCTGATATTTGATACAATTCACATAGGAACTCTCAGTCTTCTTGCCAATGATATCCTTTGTGATGTGTCGGTTATAACTATAGGCGTTATATTTGCAAGGTTCTATATAAAGCAGGCTTAATACTCATCATATAAAATTTCATGGATGAATACAGAGATGCTTATGAGATTCAGAACTTTATTTATTCGCCAACATACCTATTGTATTTGTGATATTCTAGAATAGAAATTAATAACAGTCAATTATGGTGGATACTATATTTAATAATTATTTTAAATCTTCCGAGGCTTAATCAATATTTTATTTTCTTAATAAATTAATGGCAAACTCTCATTGATAATGTATGAAAGTTTTAATTATATTTAATATTTATGATTACAGATAATTATTTTATTAATTGATATAAATGCTAATGAAAATGAATGTTTATGCTAGAAATATTTACTATGATAACCTTTAATTTGTTTTAATTTAACCATATATTGTATGTACATTGGATTTGAAAATGTAATTTTATTTGAAAATGTAATTTTATTTCTATTTTATTTTATTTGACTTAATGCAAAACTCCAGTAAAAATGCTATTAATAATAGTATTTAAAAATATAATATATATGTATATTCTCATTTTATATTATATTGTTGTATATCTATGATTTATTATATTATAGATGATTATATGATAATTATTATTAAAATTTAATATGTATAACATTAAGTGAAGTTTTTTGTTCGCTACTTTCTTGTCAAAAATGAAAGCGATATCCCAGTGTGATCCGCCAGGATCCCAGAGGGATGGCCTAAACCCACTGGGATATAACCATCCCATCAGGAATACTGAACAAACATCTTGGTCTAGAATTTCGGGATTCCGGTCGAAAATTGGGATTCCGGCATTGCTTTGAATGAACTCAAAAATTGGTGGAAAATATCAATGTTCTGTTAACAATATATGGTGCTATTACATATTAGGTAAAAGGGGTATACTTTTGGAGATTCACATAGTAGTGTCTGAATTCAATATTTCGGCATTAGTTACGTCAACATCATAAACTTGAATGTTTCAGTTTTTCACAAGCTTTCTAATTGCCTTACATTGATATTGTCAATACCAAAATGTAAATTGTGTAATATTTGTGAAATGAGAGGGTTCTTATGAATAGAGCCTCTTTTTCTGTTGATCATTGAGTTGCGGAGAGATGCGTTGAGTTGAGAATCATTAAAGTTGAATCTATCTCAACTTCAACGATTTTCAACTCGCTGCAACTCAATGATCAACAGGAAACAGGCTTTAATACAGTACAATATCTAAAAACATATATTTCAAACATTCATCCGATGATGTTATTCGAACAATGGTAAATTATTTAATTACTCAATTTTATAGTAGCATTCGATCATGCCTGAAATGAAATTTTGTGTTGGCCAAGTACAGAATTTTAACAAATTTGAGTCAGTCAGTAAGGATTTTATTTCCTGTCTTTAAATGAAGTATTTCTATGAAATTTCTGGGATAATTTGATGTATTTCTTTCAATTTTCTGGATAATCTTTTTTATTTAGCCAAAAACTGTGGAAATGTGTAAATTAAAAAGAATAAATAAATAAAGGAGGTAAATCTTGATTTTCAAAATTTTGGGTCGGTCTCTCTTGGAAACAAAGTTTGTTTTAAGCATAATCATGAAAAGTCGGTTGGTCATGAGCGTATTGATCAGTTCCAGTATGCTTCCAAGATTTGTACATAAATTTTTTATTTTAAATTTTTACCATTTATTAATACAAAATTTGTTTTCTTACATGTAGAGGAGACATTCGATCATCAGAAGAGGTCTGGGATACGGATGAATATATTCCACACATACCATTGTATTTTACTTTAAAGCATACCTGTAATCATAGAGGACCGAGTTGGCTGAGGCACGTATTTAAGTTTTCCTATTATCGCCAAAACGTAGTTGCAACCCCCCCCCCTTTATATCAAGAGTGCCTGGTCCAAAATTGACCCTAAAAACAAAAAATATATACAAAACGGGCCACAACAGTGTACCAGGACACTTTTCTTTTTTGTCAAAATCAAACCGACAGCCACACCCACCTGAACCTCCCTTTTGCTCGATCTTGGATCCGCCCCTGTGATTTATAAGCATATAAAATACAATTGTAAGTTCATAATATGTGTTTTCTTAGTGTCTATTATTTTGTACACATTGGATATGTCACTGGGCTTGAAGCTAGTTTTTGACTAGATTGCAACTCTAGGTATTGCTAGTTGGAGTCTCCTAGGAATCACAAGAAATTCAAACACGTTCATTTTTTTTTTTTAGACTTTCCAGTCTCCGCCAAGTCTACATGATGCCTCCCAGATGTCTTCATCATTTGCGAAGACGAGACAAGCAACCTTATAGAGACTATGGCAATTGTACCAGCCAAGTCGCCGCAACTGCACGAAAGCATCTTGTAGACATTGCTGCGAATGCCTTAAACATATCAGAGACTTAACTGCAACTTAGAAAGGTCTTGGAGACTTATCGTTGAGATATCGTAGAGACGTCTCCTTGGTAAGAGCACAAGCTATTTTTAGGTTTGAAACATCTTCGCGACTGCGGCCTTTAAGCACCTTTTTATTCACATCTCACCGGATTGCACAAAAATTGACAGAGTACACATAAAAAAACAGGTGAACATCAAGACGTTAGCATGCCAAAGGGGAAAGGGAGAGAAAAGAAGAAGGAAATATTACTGCCAGCTCCTACTACCAAAGATACAACTGCAAGATGCAATATCGCTGCATCTCTGGTCTACATGTATGTCCATCCCTTATACGTTTCTTGCCTGTGTTTTTTTGTTTCATTAGGTAAACTATCCGTTCATTGTCAGTTCCATATCTTTACTCTTCCGTTACTTATGTATTAGTGTCTGTCCAACATTTGGTATTGGTTCTGTACTTCTACGTTTGATACGGTGAGTAATAGCAATCACTGAAAACGAATGGATACTAAACAGAGAAAAGTTTGAAATGAGAAATGCATGAGAAAATGATAAAACTAAAGCCTAATGGATAAGTAAAGGAAAAATTTCCAGGCGACATCTAGTCCCAGTTGTGCATGTTTAAAGTCTCATACCGTTCATGCTGGAGTCTTTTAACGTAAATCAACGGACTGCCATTTCTTGTCTCCATGTGACGGGGCTTTTAGATACTGTAATCTAATCTCCATAATGACAACACCTATAGATTATCAATTTCTAGGAATTTTCTAATTTGAATGAAATATGATATGAATCCATATACTATTATGTATTCTTTGCTTATAATTTTAATAATTTAAATTCGTTTTCATTTCATTTCATTATTTATTTGGTCTTTCTACATACAATACAACATTACATATATACAGAACAAAATACTGTAATTAATGTGCCACAAAATAATAATATAAAAATTCTGACATTTGGAGAGACCATTGCCAAAGGTACATCCCGAGTGAACTTAATCACTGTGGCATAGCCTGATGACCCAACCCCAAACTCAGAAAACAGAATAACAATTACAATCTATCGATTTTTTAACATAATAAAGAAATTAACAAAGTATTACAATGAGTCAAAATAAATATTAACTTTTCTAAGAAAATATAATGGGCTTTCCAATACTGCAGCATTGGTTAACGATCTTGGAAGCTGATCCCAGACACGCGGCAACCTGATTGCTGCCAAGTGAAAAAATAATAATCATACAAGAGCAACCACTCACCAGGTCCGTGCTGCACTGCAATTACGGGTTGTAAAATCATTTTTCCCTTATTAATTACCACTAGTAGAATACGTCACATTAAAATTCTAAGGATATTGTTGTAGTTTTGACAAGGCAGTTTGGAAGAGAAAATTAGCTAAAAACCATTTTAAATATTTTGTATGTTCATATGTACACACTCATTTTTTCTAAACATAGATAGGAATAAGATTTCAAAAAAACATTAATTAATTATTGGGTTATCCGTAGCGGGAATCAAACTCACGACCTTCGCTTTATTAGAACAGTCGGGTTAAACGATTATTTTCTTAACCGGCTGCGCCACAACAAATGTGATAACTCTTATTGTATTTAAGAGTTCTTGATATTATTTACTGCTCCCTGTGAAACACGTTTTTAGTTTTGTGGGTCTAGGGAACACACTGGGGTGTAACTTAAAAAAAAAGGCTATAAATTTTTGTTGGAAATGTTGTCTAGTTTATGTGTACAAAATTTCATGCATGTCCGTTCAAAACTTACGACACTGGATGCTTTTAAATTTAGGTTGCAACAACACCAACACCAACAAGAACATAAGTGAGGTTCTAAGGTCCGCTTCGTGCGGACCTAATATTAATAATAATACTAATAATAATAATAATAATAATAATAACTTTACACAGAAAAGAAATAAATTTCTTTCTGATAAGTCACAGTTACAATTTGAACAAATAACATATCTTTACATATCATTACATTTTAAAAAAACATAAACTAATCCTACTCCTTAAACTAAATATGGTTGGCCGTTGGCTTCGTAAAGCTCATCCGTCCTTCGTTCAGATGTTATTTTTATTTCTGCAGGCTGACCATGGCACCCTCCCACTCAACAGTTTCTAAAACTGTAAGTAGGGTTGCCAGGGATTAAGTCGCCGGCGGCTCGACCAGATGCAGTTTATCGTTGTACCCAGGACATTAAAAACCTTGGCTACACTTACCTAAAAAAAAAAACAAAACCACATTACTTTTAATTTTTAGGAGTCTACCATTGCATTCCAATTGTTCTTGTTTTTTGCTAGTTCTCTTAAGTTGTTTAAATTATAAATTGTGCTCAGGCAAAGTCCTTTAGATGTAGTGTCTTTTATTAATTGTGATAAAAAAGTAAATTTTGGACGACCTCTATGCCCTCGCAGTTCCCTATTGGAAATAATGGCAAATACTAGAGAACTATAATCTGAAACACAGTCATCAAAACGTAGAACATGGCCAAACATTTTCCATCTTAACTTTTCTATTCGTTTAGATAAAGGGCTTGTATTTGTTACATTGTAAAGTGATTCATTGGATATTATTTTTGGGTACTTAATATTTAATATTTTCAGTAAATGTCTTCGGTGACATGTATCTACCATAGTAAGCATTTTACTAGTAGGTGCCCAGGAGTTACAATTGTATAAAAGAATTGAAACTACTTGGGCATCATAAATTCTAATTTTACGTTGGTTATTTATTTTTCGGTTAATATTAGTAATAGCTGATAGTAACACTGTAATGTTTTCGTATGGCCAGCATAAATGTCAACATGTCAAATATTGGTTCTACTTCAATAGATTTTATACATTTCAGATTAAGAAATGAAAACTAATAAGGATCCTGTTATATCGTGATGAATTATTATATTTGTCTGCACAAAGATTCTTTGAAAGATTCCAATAGTAATTAGCCTCATTGTCAAGAACCTACGGCCACGTTTGGCAATTGTAATTAAAGACACGTCCTACATGTGCTAATGCATCTTGTATGAAAAGCAACTATTATTCATCCAGTGTTACTGAATGTATATTGCTACTCTCTTATATTATTAGATTTAAATTAAAAATATAATTTTCGATTGTGATGATTGTACTTATTCAAATAGTATTGGATTTTTGTATTCATTTTGGTGCTTTACAATTGGCATAATATCTAGCTATATTGCAATAATACTGTAAATTATGTTAAACAAATTCTTTGTTCTGTTGGTTTCCTTCTCCTCCCCCTCCCCAAAAAGAGGGTATTACAATGAGCTTCATCTGTCTGGCTGCCTGTCTATCTGTCTGTCTGTCTCTCTGTTCATTTACTTCCTTCCACTCTCTTCCTCTCAGGAAGAGGGTATTAAAATGAGCTTCATCTGTCTGTCTGCCTGTCTATCTGTCTGCCTGTCCTTTTACTTCTTTCCAATCTCTTCCTCTCAGGAAGAGGGTATTAAAATGAGCTTCATCTGTATGTCTGTCTGTCTTTCTATCTGCTCCAGTATCTCAAAACATATTTCTTTTTTATCGCTGAACTGAAACTATGTATAGAAAGACAATTTTTCATGTAAAAATAAAAAAATATTCCATGTTAACTTACTTAAAATCCTTCAAATTTTAAAATGATTAATTATTTATAGATAGATTTGAATATAGATAGATTAAATAAAATTAAATAAACATGAGAATATGAAATTGTGCTTAAATCAATAGGTAAAACAATTTAATTTCTTTATAGTATTTTAATTTTCTCATTGTAAGTCAGAATTAAGTTGGGTTCATCCGTCAGATACACTATCGGATATTTACGGATTACACAATTACATAATACAAGTAAAAATCTTGAATTTAAATAATTTAATAATCAACAAGTTCCATCTGCTCCAGTATTTTAAAACATATTTTTTTTCTATCGATGAACTAAAAAACTATGTATAGAAAGACAACAATTTAATGTAAAAATAAAAACATAGTAGAATACAGATAAATAAAATTTAAAATAGTAGAGATGGAGAAAGGCAGATGAAATGTTATCAGTGTAGTTTATTTAGCTAAGGCTATGTTCAGACTCAGCGATTAAGCGGAGCGTAACGTACGCGGCGTACGATTATCTGTGTCTGAACTAGCCGGTGATTAGCGTAAGTCCCTAA
>JAOTQE010089607.1:0-10344 GCA_025631205.1 Nesometra sesokonis
TATTATTATTAATATTATTATTATTATAACTATTACTATTATTATTACATAATATTTATATGGTGCTCTACAGAGAACACATCGCCTTTGATTTCTTTGATGATTTGCTGTAGATAGTATCTACGTGAATGTCACCCAGACTCTTCTCCCCATTAAAAGTGCCGTTTTTACGCATGACATGCATTTCGTACATTAGCTCACCGGTTGCTTAGATTTAGACTGTTCACAAAAGCAAAGCAAATACAGACTCATTCGCTTTATTTTTAAGATCCATCCGAAAAAAATCAAATTCTGTTCTTATTTTCCATTTTTTATCATTTGAAAGTAATAAAATGACATGAACATGGCGGATCAGTATTATTATTATAAATTTAAATACAATATGGTGAAATTTATTTTTTTGACAAAATAAAATATCTATATAATGAAACACAAAGACTATTCACATCATCATGGCACCCCCAGTTGTGGTCCACCAAGATACCCTTACTTTCTATGACAGGCTTTCATGTGTGAAAGGAGGTCAATGTGGGCACAACAACAACAACAGCAACAAAAATAATTAACAAAAACAAAAACCCACAACAACAACAACAACAACAACAATAACAACAAAAATAATTAACAAAAACAAAAACCAACAATAACAACAAAAATAATTAACAAAAACAAAAACCAACAACAATAACAATGATAATAATTTAATTAATACAGCATAAATTCAATAAAAAGTTTAAATAAAATGTGCTTACATGACTGAGAGTTAATATTGGTCTTTAAAGAAATTAAACTTTAACTTCTTAAACATATAATTACTGATGAGTACATAATTTATGTCGAAATATTTAATCCTGCCATGATGGTGTATATCTTATGCTTAAGCATATAATATTTTTTTCAAGATATGTTAATAATTGAATTCTGTGAATTGCTTGCCCTTTTAAAATAACTTCCTTGTTAAAAAGCTAGCTTTGAGCAGTAGTTTAATACATAAAAAAAGTTAGAATGAAACAAAGACTATTCACAACTTTCGTAATTTAACAATAAAAACAGATCATTATTTTTTAAAGGTTACTTTCACATGCACTGTGTTATATCAACAAGCATAAAAAACCCCTTATTTCACTTTGGTGTACAATGCTTTATTTTCATTGTACTCAATTGATAATATCAATAGCATAAAGAAAATTTTATATAATAATTCAATGCAAATTACCTACAAAATTACTGGAAAATGAACAAAGAACGTCCTTCCTTACCAAGTTACATTATTCAGTTTACATGATTTTCTTTTCAACCACAAATAGTGTTTTTTTAAATTACATTATCAGACCATTGTCTTGCAGTAACAACAAAATTTCTTTGTTAAATTATCTTAGGTTTATAGAGCAGACAACATGTTAAGAGCAAGTAGATAAATTTACTAATTGCATCTGTATGAATATTCATGCTAAGATATCAGTGAATTTCTTTTTAACTTTTAATTGCATTTTTATTGCTGTAATTTGCAATATACTGTATGAATTAATCTCTTACAATAGAATATATTTTTTATTTTGGATAAAACTCTTCAGTATGATGATGTGATTTGATTTGATTGAATTGAATTTATTTGGTTCCAATACAAATACACATAAAATACATAAACAATATTAGCAATAAAAAGCATGTACAAACAATTAAAAATACTATAGATTTTAAAAGCCAGTAGGAACCAAGGATAACCCACATTAAATAGGTAAAATATTCAGAAAAAAATAATTAAAACAATTTAATACAGTATTCCTAATAAAAAACTACAGGAGAAGATTCCAATTTTAAAGCAGCTTGTTTAATTTGATTTTTACATGAATATTTTTAATTACTCAAGGTATTGCACTCCTTAATATTATAATAATCACGTATTTATATAGCGCCAATTCATTAAACCGTAGTAAAAATCAAAGGCGCTTCGCATGCTAGTTATAGGTGGGTTTTGAGATTGACCTTAAAACAGAAACAGAGAAAGATTCAGTGACTATGTTAGATAAAGAGTTCCAAAGGGTGGCAGCAGAAAATGAAAAAGACCTTTGGCCATAGGATTCTGTGTTGGTACGAGGTACAACTAAAAGGTTACGATTTGATGAGCGGAGGCGGGCATGAGGAATATATTTTGACAGGAGATTACGCAAGTAAGTTGGTTGGTTTTGTAAAAGAGCTTTAAAAGTTAATAGTAGAATTTTGTATTTTATGTGAGACTCAAAGCGAAGCCAGTGTAGATTGTAGATAATAGGAGATATATGGCAGATGGTTCCATTCTTTAATGATGTTCTGATACACTAGTGTAGTGATATTTATATTTTTATTTATTTTTATAACTTCATATTTTAGCTCATGTAAATGAGTCATGTGTCCACTAACTTTCTTCTTTTTCTTGTAGACAAACCTTAAAATTGTTATAAGAGAATCAAACCGACGACGTTCACTTTGGTAAAACGGTCCAATTACAGGATATCTTAACCGACCGAGCCACGAGTGTGACTGATGATATTAGCCTCATTGTACAACACTTTATAATGTTTTTGAGTTAATAAAGAAAATTTGTTTCAATTTCAATTGTCATTCAAAGCTCAATTTGAGCTTCTTATTTAACTGCAGTTTACACATTTTAGCCGATAGCCATGTGATTTTAAGGACAAAACTGTATTTTAATTAGCAGTGTGACAATGATGAGGGACGACAGCAACAGATTTCTAGGAGTCTCTAAAGCCGCATCATGCAATGGAAATTTTATCATAATCAGGTGCGGATCCAATGGATGTGGGACATGAAAAAATAAACTAGTCCCCATATATTTTTGAGTGGGGATCCCCACTTTTTGACTGTATAGACCAAGATGCTCTGTATGATTGTCTAGATGTTTACCATTTTTAATTTTCTATGGGCACACCCAGGGGCAGATTTACAGGGGCACAGTCAGTGCTCCCCCACACTATTATTAGCAAAATGTAGTTGTACCCACCCCCCCTCACCCTTATTATAAGGGCGACGGGTCTAAAATTGATCATAAAAATAAAAATAGACAAGCACATGGACCAAAACAAGGTATTAGAACACGAAAAACAGGGTAGTAACGTTACGTTTTTGTGCTTGTCAAAATTAAGCTGTCAACCACGGCCACCAGGACCTTGGAAAGGGCACGCACCATTTTGCTGGATCCTGGATCCGCCCCTGCACCCCTGGCGCAGTCAGTCTTTCTGTGCCCATTCAGTTGTAAAATGGATTTGGTCTGTGCTCCCCACCCCTGTTTCTGATCATCCATTTTGTTTGGTTTTATCTGACAGATTGATTTAGAGAGAGGATATCCGAGAGCACTTTCGGAAGCTTTAGTTAAAGCAGAGTTCAAGCTAAATCATCATAAAGGCCCGCTCACACCAACGTGGCAAAATGATACGACAGGTGATGACGACGTGTGACAATGATGCGACACAACAAGAGCCCTCACATTGCTCTACAGTGTTCGTAATGATGATGCATTTTTAGCCCAGGCCTGTGTCTCGTTTTTCATAGGTTGGCCAGGGCCCTAGCCTATTTTGGTCTTCAAAATACATTTTAAATTTAATAAAATACTCAACATTGATTGTTTAGCCCTATTTTTGTAATCTTGATCGACACTGCTGTCACAATTGTTTAAGCAGGCCTAGCCTATCCCATGTCTCCATCTTAATGGCCCGCAGCCATAATGCCAATGCTTGGCAGTGTGCAAACCTGGCCTAGGCCCGGCCTCATTTTAATCACAATTCACACAAATGTTGTTGGTTTAATTTGGAGTTGGAGAATAAAAGGTCCCGGGATGGCGCAACAAAAGTTAACAATTTTTCAACTTCGAAAAAGTTGTATCGTCTGTTGTTTTGTCGCGTTACAATGCCTCACTTCAATGGAAACACCTCTTTGTTTTTTTCTCACTTTCAATGTTTTGTCGTATTATTTTCGCCTGTCGCGCCGCTTTGCTGTGTTGATGTGAGTGGGCCTTAAGCGATGCTGTAGCTTGGTGGTTGATAAGTTTGCCCTCGAATCCTGATTTCCTGGGTTCGGACCTGGCTAAACCTGGTTTTCTCCTCATGACCTAGAAAAATGCCACTCTGTAAGTCTCATAATGAGACTTGGTTTAGAAAGCATGATGTAGATCTCATTCTGTAAATGGCGTGAAAACTCGCTGTTAGATGTGACAGGAAATTTTAAAAAATTTAAATTGCTTTTTGCCCTTGAATAATCATTTAATTTTCCCATATTACTTTAGTCTATCTAGCTGTACTATGGTTACTGGTAAGTTTTTGAGACATCCAAGGAAACTTTGTACTTCATGTTATAGAATCTAGATATAAGCTTCATCACATGAAGCCTGTTTGGCTCGGAAAGAATTTATTTATATAATTCAATAAAACAACATTTTATTACACTAGAAATTAGAGTTGTGTCATATTTTTATTGTACAGTAACACGTATTATAGTTAGGTTTACACCTGTTTATTTATGCTAATTTGTTATGTACGATACTGGCCAATCAGAACATGTCACTGCTGTTTTTTTCAATTAGTGACTAAAGTCAGTTGAATAGAAACAACCTGTGTGGTCGGTTGTGTTTATGATGGTAACTAAAATGAACTTTCAACCAAACGATTTTTTTTTTAGAA
Organism: Nesometra sesokonis; assembly: GCA_025631205.1. Taxonomy (NCBI): domain Eukaryota; kingdom Metazoa; phylum Echinodermata; class Crinoidea; order Comatulida; family Antedonidae; genus Nesometra; species Nesometra sesokonis. The sequence continues at coordinate 4,674 of JAOTQE010089607.1, forward strand.
TAATAATTTGTTACAATAAAAATACCACAGCAGCATTATAGCTTTATAGTGAAATTTAAGTTTATGAAGAAACTCAAATGAACCTTCATCAAAGCAGCACATTATTGTAATCTGCACCAGTATAAATTTCTCAATTTTTTTTTAGTTCATTAAAGATCAATTTTATTATAAAGTTCAGTGTACTAAACACCTTTTTTTTGGAAAGTTTAATACGAACAATAAATAATCATGGTGAACAGATGAACTTTAAAATAGTTTTAGCTTTAAATGGTAATGTACTAGTGTAGGTTCATTTGTAAAACTGTGAGTCATACAAGCAACAGTCGGGCAGGATTGTAATATGTGGCAGAGCCAAACCAAATGAGTGCTAAGTCGAAAAATCAAAGATTGAGTTAGTTATGAATTATACAACTACACATTATTATCTTTAACATACAAAAAAAAATCAGTCTTATACAATGTTTCCTTGTGAAGTTATGAACAATCAAATTTTAAACATTTAGAAAGTAAGCTTTGAGAAAACTCCATTTGCAAAAATTGTCTTAAATGTCATTTTTTGAAAATTTTTGATCACATCTCAAAATTCTTAATTTAGTATGAAAGTTTATTGTTTAAACTGCATCTTGTTGTGTGAAAGCAGTTGGCGCAGCGGTGGCGTTTTGGGTTTTCAATCACAAGGTTGGTGGTTCAAGGCTCACTCTGGTCGACTGTGTTCCTAGGCAAAACACTTTATCTATGTTGCCTCTCTCCAGCCAGGAGTTTAAGTGGGTGCCTGAGAGGTACAAATGCCATATGTGCTGATTACAGCTGCAACATTGTGGTGTTTGTCCCAATGACTGAGAGTAATAATTGTGAAGCGCTTAGAGGCCTTGGCAATAAGCGCTATATAAATGTCACATATTATCTTTTGAAAGAAAAACAATAATTGGAAAATTTGATATTTTTTCTTTCTGCCTATTGTGGAAAACTAGCTATGCGACTTATGCCTCCTGTGGCTTGATTCTGCCATATTGCTTCCGGCCTGCACCTAGCTGTGTTGGTGGAACAAGTCTTCTCTGATGGACTATACACCGTAGGCCAAGTACACACATTCTCATGTAAAGGCTATAAACCAAAGGAGCATTGTACACACATGGCTGACATACACTTTATAATACTGTAGCACACTATTTCGAAAAATAGTATGGGATGATCCCTGTTTTCCTGATACAGTGTACTATTACGTTCTGAAGTTCAGAATCAGGTAACCAAGCATGAAACTATAGAGGGCTCATCATGAGTAACAGTGATGTTAATTTAGAAAATCCAAGTTTGGGTGGCAAAGATTTAATTGAAAATTAATTAAAAAAAATGTCACATAAAATCACAGGTCAAGTTCTGCTTAAGCAGAACAATGCAAGAAGCACATTTCAAAATACACATTTAAACGATAAAACAAGAACAATCCCATTAGTTCATTAGTAAGAAGCCTACGATTTTAAGTTGTTATAATTTTACAATTTTCCCAGGCAGGGTTATACCTATTCCAAATCGTGTAGCTAGTTATTAAGGCAGTTTCGGCTATTTTTCTTTCAATTAATTTTTCATTCCGTTTGGATTTTACTGTCATGTAGTCTCCTTTCGTTGTCTGGGGTTATTAGCCTTCTACTTCCAACTTCTAAACAAATTAATTTACATCTTCTCCCTTTTCTGTTGCTTATAGTTTTCTGTTTTCTCACTATGAGCTTTATCAATATTCATTTCAAATGGGACAGTTAATTCTATTAATTCAACTTCGTTTCCAGATATTATTACAACAATAGGTTTACAGCAGGTTATCACAATATCTGGGGGTATGGTTTCTCCAGCTATAGTATGACCTGCTACATCCGAATATAACAAGTCAAAATTTCTATATTCTTTAATAAATTTAAATAGTTGTAATATTATTGAGTCATGCCTCCATGTAAACCTCCCCTGTGTCAAAGAAACAGGACAACCATTGAGGACATGTATCAGGGTCTCTTTGTTACGACATTGTTTACATAGATCTCTTGTTTCTTGTTTCTTTCTTATTTCTTTCTTCTTTATTGCCAAAAAAACACATACAGTATGGCAATAGGGGGTTAAAAAATAGATTTCTCTAATTGGGTTTAACCCCCTTTACAAAAGTTTAAATTGAAAACAAATGTACACGTATAAATAAAAATAAAAGCATGTATACAAATACAATAAACAATAATAACGTACTGTACTTCGTTTACCCCGTGTGCGGAGATTTTTTAGAGTAGGGAGAAAGTCAACGGAGGCCTAAAAAGCAAAGCTGAGTACATCTCTGGGCAAATCATAGATCAATGATCGTCAAGTAAAATCTTCTGATATTAAGGGCGTCAATTCGAGTAGTTCACCAATAACAATAAGAACATGGGTGAGGTTCTAAGGTCCCATTCGTGACCTAAGAACAACAACAACAACAAGAAGAACAATAAGAACATGGGTAAGGTTCTAAGGTACCCTTCGCGACCTAAAAACAACAACACTAAAAACAATAAGAACATGGGTGAGGTTCTAAGGTCCCCTTCGCGACCTAATAAACAACAATAAGAACATGGGTGAAGTTCTAAGGTCCCTTCGCGACATAAAAACAATAACAAAAACATTAAGAACATGGGTGAGGTTCAAATGTCCCCTTCGTGACCTAATAAACAACAACAACAACAACAACAATAAGAACATGGGTGAGGTTCTAATGTCCCCTTTGCGACCTAATAAACAACAACAACAACAATAAGAACATGGGTGAGGTTCTAATGTCCCCTTCGTGACCTAATAAACAACAACAACAACAACAATAAGAACATGGGTGAGGTTCTAAAGTCTGCTTCACATGGACCTAAAAACTGCTACTGAGCACTTACTTTAACTTTCTCATTCTCGGAATCGATATGTTGTACAAAGTTTAGATTACTCTGTGCATACTCATGACCTTTAAAAAAAACAAAGAGAAATAAAATTAACGAGTCATTGCTACCATTACCCTATGACCAGCAATAATAAAAAAAAAAGATACAATTTACACCATCTTGTATTCTAAAAATATGGTTATTGACATCAGGGTTGAAGATTCTAATTTAGGATAACGTCTTATGAGAAAATGACTACAAAATCATTAAATAATTCACATTTCATAATTTTTTTATTTTAATTTTTATGAGCCCGTTAAATGTTCAAGACAGAACAAAATGCATACCATCTTGTATTTGATTATGTTTGACTTCAGGGTTTAAGTTCTAATTTAGGATAATGTCTTGCAAGAAAATGACAAAGAAATCATAAAATATTTATTTTTATTCATTAAAAAAATTATTATGATCAAGTTTTATATTGTTTATGTTCAAGAATGATACGATTCATACCATCTTGTATTTTTAGTATATTTGACTTCAGGGTTTATTCTTGCCAGGAAATCACAAAGGACTCATTATATAAATCATCTTTTATTCAATTTTTTTTAAATACAATAATTTTTATGAGCAATTACTCTGCAAATATTCAAGACCTGAACAAAAATAATTTATCAAAACAACAAATAGTTTATAATACGTCAGGATAGAATTGATACTACCTGTTATTTTAAAATAATAAAAATAATTACGAGTTAACCAGAAACCAGAAGTGATGTATCTTGGTAGAGTAGAATAACCAAATATAATAAACACAGGGGCGGATTTAAGGGGGGGGGGGGGCGGCTCCAATGCCCCCTCTTTCGGAAAGTAAAATGTATAAATATTATTAACATTGTCTATAAAATGAAAATATTTAGCAAATAATAAGACGCCCCGGAGGCCATTTCCGGGAATCTAAATACCAAAATTTCCCAGGTGAGCATGCCCCCGGACCCTCCTAAAATTTTGACCATCTACCGGCCCCTTTTCTGGCCCCCCCTTTTCAAAAGGTCTGCATCTGCCCCTGAAACACTCACAAAAATAACATGTACTTGGGCATGTTAATTTGTAAATGTACATATTTCAAATTTGATGAGTTATACAAATTAATAAATATATAAAGTGTGAAGAACACCACATGTGGAGCTCTGAAAGGAAGTTGAGCTTCCCGGAATTGCAATCAAAAGTGAGGATGATTGAAATATATTTGTTTATTTTTATTTCTTGTCATATCCACCAGCAATTCTCACAACTTGCAGGATGAGAAATATGTTATACTTTTAAAACCGAGTCTATTATGAGTCTCAGGGAGATTGTTAGGTTGTGGGAAAAAACCAAGCATGCAGCTAGGAGTGAACCCAGGACATGGGGACTGGAAGGCAAGCATGCTAAAAACTAAGCTACTATACTACTCAACATTGATCAAGATGTCAAGAAGCTCCAGATTGGATTTGTGGGTGGGGTGGGGGGATGTTTCTTATCGCCAAAACATAGTTGCGCACCCCCGCCCCCCTTATATTGGGAGCGCTGGGTCTACAATTGACACTGAAAATAAAAATAGGCCAAAACTGATAAACAGGGTTTTTTTTTGCTTGTCAAAATCGAAACTGCAAACCATGTGCCCACAGGCCAACCTGTCTTTCAATAAACTAAGGTTGAATACTAACTCTACATGCTGTTTAGAGCTATAAACAACACATTACCGTGGAGTGAATCCAAGGACACTTGTACAAAAAATAGCCTACTGATCAATGAAGACCATGAAAAATTTAGGCGTGAAAAATGACACTAATCCTTTTAAATATATTGAGATTTCTAATTTAGCATATTGATGACTTGATGGCCTAATCAATATTTTTTTTTAAATATCGGCCATTTATATTATTTTATTGAACAATTTATTTATTTATAATAATTTTTTTTATTGAAATTAAAAAGCCTACTTTTGGCAAAGAGCCAACTTTAAAACTTTAGATGGTAGACAATTACTAGCTTTCCTGATAATGTTGAAAAAATGTAATTTACTTAATTTGTTTTTACTAAAATTATCACAGGCAAAAACTATGCTAAGCCATGAACTTTAATCAAGTATGTCTCATTGTTGTATTATTTAATGTGTTTTCTAACACAGTATTCTTTTGTTCTGAAATGTCTACTGATTAATCTAAGATAACAAAGTATAATACATAATAATAATAGTATTGAAGTACACGTCATTGTGTTGGGACTTAATATTTCGACATTGATTATGTCATCATCAAAATATAATGCATACTCCAAGTATTGAAATAGAGTATACACATTCGTTTTGAAATTCAATATTTCAACATTACTGTATGTCATCATCAAAGTATAATACATACTCCAAGTATTGACATACAATCATCTTGGTATTCAATATTTCAACATTAATTATGCCATCCTCAAAGTATAATGCACACTCCAAGTATTGAAATACATGCTATCGTGTTGGGATTCAATATTTCGACAGTAATTATGTCATCATTAAGTATAATGCATACTCTAAGTATTGAAATACATGCCATCATGTTGAGATTCAATATTTCAACATTAATTATGTCATTATCAAAGTATAATGCATACTCCAAGTATTGAAATACATGCCATCATTTTGGGATTCAATATTTCGACAGTAATTATGTCATCATTAAGTATAATGCATACTCCAAGTATTGAAATACATGCCATCATTTTGGGATTCAATATTTCGACAGTAATTATGTCAT
>JAOTQE010089618.1:0-14851 GCA_025631205.1 Nesometra sesokonis
GGGGGGGGGGGGGGGGGGGGGGGGGGGGGAGGATGAGGGTTCAGTATCAGAGTAGTTCAGTATAGAAAATCATGTCTACTTTTACATTGGTTTCATGATTTTGGGACATTTCAGGATAGACTATATTGATATTAACATTAATATCATAGCATAAATCACCCTGATCGTTACTTTTAAATATCAATCTTCTGTTTGTTTTAGTTAGTGTGTACTTATTAATGTTTATGATGAAGCACTATGACATAAACAATTTTAGTATAATACCAGTAAAAATAAAAAATAAGCAGTTCATGTTCTGATAATAGTTTGGTCTGTCTGTTTGGAGATTTATACTACATTGTAGTTGCCAAATTTTTAATATCCAGTGCGTTAGACTAAAGTAACCCGCTGTACATTCGGTTTACAAGTTTGATATCGGAAGGGGAGGGCCAAATAGACGTTCATATTTAAACTAGTAATTGTAAGTAAACTGAAAAAGCACTGCCTAAATATAATAATTAGCACGCTGAAATAGGCTAGTAAATAACTTTAACTGGGTTCGTAAATAATGTTGACCTCAAAATATTGTGGCTGACACATGAGCAGATTAAACGTAGAAATAGGAAACCTAGAAACAGTGGCGTATCCAGGGGGTGCTCAAGATGCTCGAGCACACCCCCCTCCCCTCCCTTCGGAGGTAAGAAAACATTAAAATTAGGATACAAATGTGAAAATCTGGACCTTGAGCACTCTCTTCAGTTGAAATGAGCACCCTCTTAAGAAGAAAAGAAGAAAAACACCATAAAATCATAAATCACTATAAAGAACGTGCCAATCGGGTGAAAATAGGGAAAATAGGTTTTTCTTTTCTATTTGCTTGTCCGAATCAAACCCAGGTTTGAGCACCCCCTTTGCCAATTCCTGGATATGCATGCCCCTGAGAAATAGGCCTATACTAAAAATGCTGAATACAAAAAATTTGAGCTTTGCAACATGCAGTTATTCGTATCCCATACGAATAGGTTAATCTACAAACGTCGCCTAAAGCAATTGATTTTATGCAGCAGAACCAAAGAACGAACTCCAATGTTCAGTCTTAGGCCACTGAAAATTTACAAAAAATGAGGTCAAGTTGCTGTGAAGAATATGAATTGACTGCTTCGAAGGAGTGATAAGTGAGTGAAAATGAGCAATGTTTTCCCAAAAAAGCATGATTTTACCCAAAGGAACACTTTTTTTTAACCCAAAGGAACACTTGAATCATGTATAATTAGCACAACAAGAGCACACACAATTTTTGTGTGATTCAAAATGAAACCCTCCAAAACGGCGCACCGGACACCAATTTTTTTGCAAGATGCGTGGGGGCGGGCTGCCCGTTGCATAATAATTGGAATACTGTCTGGTAACGGTCAAATGTCGCGCTTTACAGGTGGGTTGTGCACCGCCTTGGGTCCGATTAAAATTGGAACCTGGAGTTCCGCGCACAATAGAATGTAGTCGATCTTTCCCTTTGTATTATCTTTGCTAAAATGGAGAAACCCTCAACCTACAACTTTTGTAATGTCTCAAATTATGATTGCACCCTGCATTACCTGGGAATTTAAAGAAAAAGCAGGTACGCCATTAAGTAGTGGCTATCCACATTACGATCGTATAGGAAATCTAAGTTTGCCATATTCAAGGGTAGTTGAATGATATGGTGGCAGTATTTATGGCAGGAGAACTCACTCACGCGATGTTCTTGTTAGTCACATGATTAGATCACATGAGGTATAGCGCGAGTTTAATGATCTTGATTACTACTTTAATCAGTAAGCAACCTGATTATTTAAATTACATTATTCAAAGGATGTAGGGCGTTAATGAATTTATGTATTCACGGTTTCCATAAAATTTTCTGAGAAATAAGTTGTATAGTATTCTACTATAATATAGTCTTCTCAAAAATTTCTTCTGGTTTCAAAGTTAATATGTTCAGAATTATTTTTGTGGTGTTTTTTTTTCCATTTTCTGGTTAATATTCTGGTTACTATCACCAAGTAAATAGAATATAATTTACCACTTGCTAGCAAAAAATAGATGGGGAACCCACATTCCCTCTACATTCGTTTTTGCAAGTTGGAAGCTGAGTTTAAAACCACAAAATTTCCAGCTTCCGTCTTACCCAATCAGTATAAATGGATATATAGCATCTTGTGGTAGAGGTATCGGGTAATACAAAAATGTTCATTTTATGAAAAATAATCAAAATGTGATCGCGTGATTAATTAATTTAGTAAAAACATGAATTATGTTAATTTGACGTAGGGTGAAGGATGTCTGAAATTGTTCTCAGTACCAGCTGAAGATTTTAATTAACACACATTCACCTGTTTTGTGAACTTTTGATGGTACCTAGAATTCACATGACTATGAAAGGACATAATCGTCATCAAGTTCACGTGTCTGTATTAGTTATTGTTTGTGTGTATACCTGCATATTTATGATACTGCCTAAGTAATTAGCTCTTAGAAGGCTTAGAATTAAGTTATCATCACCCGGGATTGTCAGTCCACTAAATGTAACAGGGTATGGTGACCATTCACTATTTGCATACAATAGTGCACAATAGACATACTCGAGACTTATTATGAAAATAGCATTGCTATGTAGTTTAACCTCCTTGTGCGGACACCTGTCGAAAGCAGACTCTCCCATAATGGACACTAATTCAAAGGCCCGTATTTTCTTCTATCTAATTCAGTAAATTTAGTACCTCTCGTAAGGGGACACCACCTGTAAACGGACGCTGACACTTTTTTCTTAAAATGTAGATTTTTTAAATGTTAATTTACCTCCCATAAACGGACATCCCGGAAACTGTAGTGATTTTCTGTACAACGAATACATATTTCTGTAGAAAATCGATGTTATACTGTAATGGCTGTGAATCATATTACTGAACCAATCTTAAAAATGATTAGCAATATTTAATGAAATATACAATGCGGCGTCTATAAATTTGAGTAGGTCATTTGTGTTGAGAAGGCTGTGAAAAGTGGGCCATAAGCATGTATACGTAATTTTACAATGTTTGGCCCTCTATTGGCCGAAATTCTCATAAGCGGACATTTCCCAGACCCAAGGGTTCAACTGTATTCATAAAGCTAGAGTAAGTATATTATGCACTATTATATGCTATAGACATAGATATAAAATAATAATTGTAATTGTACAATATGATAAACATATATTTTTAATCAATAAAAAATTGTTGAACATAGTAAATATAAATTACCAGGCCAAAATTGTAATTACCATTGGCAGTCTCACAGGGGTTGGTCAGGGGTGTTCCCCCCATTTTTTTTTTCAAAATATGAAAAGTAAATCACTATAAAAATATACAATTTTATTTCTCTATAATCTCAATTGTTGGGACCAAATGAAACGAGATGAGAAAAATGAAAAATGGGTCAAATAACTTTTGTTTCTGTTTGCCTTGCTAAATTGAAATTGGAAATACAGTAGTCCCCCTCCCCCTTTCACAAAAGCCTGGATTTCTGATTGTGACATGGTCAGGTGATAGTTTAGGGATGAAACCTAAACTAAACAATACGTAAATGTTCATATAACTTTTTATGCATTAAAAAGATGAATATATTATGATATTTGGCTGTTTAGCATAAGACTGCTATGTTGCAACATATGTGCTGATGTTATAAATGTATACTATGCTTATTTGATTGATATGGAATAGACATTGTTAATATTTTATTATATTGATAGTAATATTTGTAACAATTATTGAAACATTTAAAAGACATATACTGTATCCCTGTTAATGGCCATCTTGTTTAATATAAATTTTTTTTTAATGGTACACTTGTATACCTCGTCAAAATCAAAATGGTGTGCCAGCCTTTTTGGCTAGTTGAGCATATTTTAATTTTTAGGTCATATAGATCATATACCGAAAGGTCCACTAATCGACTTCAAGGAAGTATAATGCATACTCCAAGCAATGAGATACATGCCATCGTGACAGGATTCCATATTTCAACATAAATTATGTCATCATCATAAATGATGATGACATAATTTATGTCAAAATATTGAATGTCATGATCGCGTGTATCTCATTGCTTGGAGTATGCAATATAAAATCATATACATGATGCATAAAACTAAATGATATGATAGACAAAGAACGTACTCGGTCATTAGGAGCCCAGTATGTTTTGATAGGATAACAGGGTACTGTACAAGGATAAAGATTTTGTAGTAGGGGTACCAGCACATTTAGGTTAAGTTTTGCTTTGTTCTATTCTAGCACATTTTTAGATATATTCATCCCTAGGATATGTAGTTATAGAGTCAATTTTCTTAAAACCGGCCCTTCAAAAGCAAAATTCCCAAAATCATGAAACCAATGTAAACATAGGTAAACTTGACTCTCTCTAAACCAGACCTTTATAAATTACCAAATCATGAAACCATTGTAAACATAGATAAACTTGACTCTCTCTAAACCAGACCTTTATAAAGTACCAAATCATGAAACCAGGCCTCGAATTTGGGCTTTTTAGGGGCAAGGCCATTTTTGGCTTGATTTTAAGGGGTACAACAGGGCACCTGAGGCCATTTTGTTCAAATTGTATCCTCATGTATTACTTAAAATAAGTAGCTTCAAGGCCAAAGTGGCCTTGATGATTGTCAAATTTTGGAGGCACTGAGGCCAAATGAGAGAGCACCGGGCGGCAAATGGCCTTGGTGCCTTGGTTAAATTCGAGCCCTGTGAAACCAATGTAAACATAGGTAAACTTGACTCTCTGTAAACCGGACATTAAGGTCACAAAGTCATGAAACCAGTATAAACAGGTCAAACATGAATCACAAAACCAAATAAAATGGCTAGTCCAAAAGGTGATTGGTGGTTTTTTTTGTGAATTGACATAACTTTGAATGTTAGGTGAAGCATTTTCTATACCTTGTTTCATGAACACTTTTTGGACAATTAGATAAAATGTGGTCAGAATAAAAATAAAATTTTCCTTTTGACTTTGCGAGTCATATCTCTGCAATGTGGAGGGTAGAATAAAATATAAATATTTATTTTTTTTTAATATAATTTTGTTAAAAATCTATATATTTTGCTAGATTTATAAATTTGAAATTTAAATTTGGAGGTAAAACACATTATTAAAAAAAAGTTTAGCAACAGAGTAACCACATCCTTTCCCATTGTAAATTACATCCTAAAAGTAATCGATATAACTTAGGTTTGATTGAAATTCCGGCAAGCTGAAAGTAACACTGATTACCAAAATGCTTGTTGGTTTACTCAATCAACAGACATGAATTTAGGGAAAGGTGGAGACCGAACAATTGTTCATTTGTTTGATGACCCTCAAAACTCACTTATTTATTTAATACCTAATATTGAAGGACACCGCTTGGAAATTGAAAAACCTTACATGCCTCCATGCATGTACAGACTTGTAAATATACCCAGTATTAAAATATTACATGTTTGTTTATCAGTCAGGCCAATAGATTACAAATAATATAAGAATTTTGATTTAGTGCGAGGCAATCAAAGTTTATTAGACGGAAGTAGACAATCAGTTGTGAGCCAAATATAATAGTGCTGTTGATAAATACCTATTATTTAATTCCTAATGATGACATTTGATTATTGTTTTTGTGTCTGGTCCAACTGTAATTTTCAGTATTCAAATTGTTTACAAGTTCAAATGAACAGATTAGGTATGGTTATTTTGTCTGTTGAGATATATACTTCTATTGATTTTATATTATTAAGTTCACTTTCCTGGAAAAATTTAATTGTCAGATGGGATAATCAATTAGCCCTAATGACTTTCAAATATCTAAAAGGTTATGTCCCAACTTACGTACCATCTAAATTTACTTTTATGTTGAATCCCATTCTAAATGTACATGTAGTCGAGCTCATAATAATCTTATTGTACTAAATTGCTAAATACTAAATTATGGAATAACCTACTGCATGACTTTCATGATTTGTTTATTTTTTCTTTTAAAAATATTTTAAATTTATAACCAACTCATATTGATTGTATACTGTATATAGTGTTGTACTGTATATAAAAGTATTTAATTTAGTTTACTTTAAATTTGTAACTGTACCACTTTGAAAAACAGTACACTAGTACTGAAAAGTGCCTACTGTATAAAGAAAGAATAAATAAATAAAATAAATAATGAATGTAAAAATATTGAATCAAAACATAAGGATGTGTATTTGAATGCTTGTACTATGCATTGGAAATTTATTTAATGAAAATTTTAAATAATTTCAACAAATAATAATTTGCATCCAAAATTGCATATTAATTCTATCAGTGTGTTTATAAATTCATAGGACAGTGGCACTTCACAAGTATATTTCTTTATTTGGGCTTAAGTGAGCTTGCCAGTATATACAGTAGTTCAAATAATACTAATTGCCTAATTAAGCCTATTGTTTTTACCTCTATTATATTTCCCAGCTGTTAATTGATGATAATTCGTTAATATTTAAATGCATTTCAAGATGAGTTAGTTTATCCTAATTGTAGAAATATTGCATTTCTGTTTATTATGATGGTTAGTTGGTTAATTGTATTTAATTAACCAACTAAGCATCATAACAAACAGAGATGCAAAGGGTAGGTAGGGTCTTGTCAAAAGATCGAGGTAAAAAAGCAGCTGCACGTTTGCATAGACCCAGCTGCTGCAGCTGTGTTGAAGAATAGGGTATGTTTGGAACAATCCATTATTCCTAAAGGGATTTATATATTACTAAGAAAATCTTTTTAATTAAATGAATATTCTTTATAATATAATTTTGGTGTATTTACCTGTATGTATTATCATTCAATTAATGTCTGTTAAAAAAAATGAATAATGTTTAATTCAAATCAGGAATTTGATTTTACTCATTTGTATTTCTGTTATTAATACATATGAGCTAAGAATGGTAGAGTCCATGATTTCTACCAATGAATGTGTGTGTTATTATGGAGACATCTGCGGATTTTCTTTTGAAGGTAGCATGTTCGCCAGAGGGTAATATTACTATAAGAAAGACAAACCAGCTATTTAGCATTTCGATTTCCATTATTTCACAACAATAACTTACTAGTTGTAGCTGTGTACATGTGTCCGTTTGCGTACGTCGTCACTATCAAAGCACACGCTGATTTATACAGACTACCATTTGTGTGTTTTTTTCAAGTATTGGATTTGATAATATACAACGATATTTCAGTGGACTTATTAAGCCGGATATCTTGAGCTGTGTTCCCCTGTTGGAGCAATTTAACTAATGGTTATTATCGCAGGAACAAGTATAGATTTGTGTAACACGGGTGAGCTCTAGGCATATTGTTGTTTCTAAATAAAAATAAATTTATCTTATTTATAAAAAAAACTGACAGGAAATTTGTACACTAAGATTAGTGAATTTTTCTGTGACAATTGTTCCGAGGCCACGCTGAGGCATACATTGTAACAGCTTTGTTATTTTGTCATTTAATGGATGTGTCTATTTATTACTTGTGGGATATCATCAGTAATTTTGTTTGGCCTAAGTGTTTTTATTTTTTGATCACCTTGGAATTTATTCTTGCCTTAAAGCAGTAACAATACATTATGTTGGTGTCTAGAATTATTATATTTTATTCATTACATAACTAAATTTATCTCTATATAATTTTCGAGTCAGAAATGCCATAGAATGTTACGACGTGAGATTTTTAATTCCTTAGTGATCCTAAATTTACCCCCCTTCCTTGGTCTAGAAAATTAGCAAGTCCTATACATAGGGAAAATAAGGAAGAAAATAAGCAGTACAGAGATCATTGTTACGTGTGTTCTGTTAATGAATAAAACTTGTTTTTTAAATAAGCTATAGGAAAAATTGTAAACAAACAAAAACAACATTAGCCTTAAACTATTGGCTGATAAAGGTGTTTGTAAAAAATTTGCCTGCCTATTCTAATTTGTTAAGCTAGATACACCCATTACTCGAGCACCTGTGAATTATGAACTGGTGGGTCTTGCATCTTAAATTGCTCGTAAACGGAGCGGTAATGTGCGTTGTTTTGTTTTATTTCATATTATTATAGGTTGACTGTTAATTTGTTTCCATGTTATTTTTTCTCACTGAATTTTTAAGTGCCTTGGGCACTCTAGCAGTGGACACGTGCGCTCTAAGTCTTATTATTATTATCATTATTATTGTTATTATAATAAGACTCGTAAATGAGAAATTTGTAGATAAATAGATATTATTTCTTTAACTGTAACTTATCATGTTTTATTGGTAAATTGAATTTAAGTTCATTTGAATTTATTTGGTGCCAATACATCCAATATCCAATATAAAATACAAGAATAGTAAGCTATGAAAATGAGAGACATTTGTAGCTCCATGTTTGTACAGACAGGTTCATCTGTAGTAGTGATTATTTGTATATTATTATCAGTGATGACAGGTATTTTGTTTATACATCATTTACAGTATGACAAATTAAATAATAAAACGTTATTGTATTGTAACTCCTTGGCCTGGTTAACCAATGCTGTCAGAACAGGCTAATTAACAAATTTAGCATTGGTTTTCTCGGAAATTCTGACCTCAACTGTTTCTTCTGACGAAATCGATTTTGCTTCATTATACCCCTGTAGTCCGAAAGGTCCACTAATCAACTTCAAGTAAGAAAGTATAATGAGATACACGCCATCGTGACAAGATTCAATATTTCGACATAAATTAAGTCATCATCAGGAATGATGACATAATACCCCTGTAGTGTATAGCATGAATAATTTTATGCCCATGATCAGTCAGATTTTTCTTGACATGCACTATAAACATAGGAGGTTTTGAATTAAACAATGGGTTATTAAACCTGTCATTTATTGTTCTAATCAGTAATAATATTATTGAAATGGTAATAATAAATTTAACTGCAAAGCTTTATGATCCGTACCCTGGAAAAAGTTGGCATAATTGTTCTGATCAAATAATATTATTTTCAGTAAGGGACATGTCACAATTATTCAACAGGTATTTATTCTACTGCAGTTACTGCAGTAGTCAACTGCTTCTTATTCTACTACAGTTATTGCAGTAATCAACTGCTATTTATTCTACTGCAGTTACTACAGTAATCTTACCCCATGATCTTTTCTTTTGTAACATTGACACGCAAGGTCTCATCTCGACTTGTTCTTTTTAGTAATTCTTTTTTAGCTACTGAACTAATACTGTTGTAACTGAATTACTGCAATAACTGCAGTAGGATTATTTTGACATGGTACCTAATACTGTTGTAACTGAATTACTGCAGTAACTACAGCAGGATAATTTTAACATGGTCCCTAATACTGTTGTAACTGAATTACTGCAGTAACTGCAGAATGATAATTTTTACATGGTCCCTAATACTGTTCAGGGGCGGATCCAGGATCGTTTGGAAGAGGGGCGCAAAATTCCCCGCCGGGTGGGCGTGTTCATGGTTTCAAATTTAAGAAGAAAAAATTACGTTATCTGCATGTTTTTCGACTACTGTATGCTGTAGTTGTCTGCATCCTACTTGTATTCTTTTTTGGGGAAATTTTAGAGGCGACGCATGTAATATAAGGGGGGGGGGGTGGGCGCACATGCACTTTTGACGATATTAGAGGGTGCGCGTGCCGGATTAAAAAAATCTTTTGGTTTTACATTTAAACCGTGTATAATTACTTCCATTACGTAAACTTCTACCATGAATCTGTTGTCGGGAATGGAAGTAAAATCAGCCAAATGATTTAAAAGGGGAAGTCCCTTAGCAGAAAATATGAAAACTTCTCAACTGATTTATTTTTTAACTATCAATTACGTTATCGCTTCCCAAATTTTAGTTTTAGTATAACTGTTTAACTTCTGTACCAGTAAAATTGATTACTGTATTTCTTTCAGAAGTTCTCAATAGTTCTAATGATCGATGTCTTCCCGCTTTAGGCAGTGCACAGTAGAGAACTGGCCCCTTACTCTAATCTACAAGAAATTATCTATTGCTCATTAAACAATAATGTACAAGGATATACCTGTAGGCTTGTTGATCGTAGTGATTTACGTAGAGGAAAGGAAAGAGATACAACCTTAGAACAATGAAGAAGCCGCTGCAATGAATAATTGAATTCATTGTGAAGGTGGTGAAGGATGGCAAAGATGTAAATCTAGCATTTACAATTACTTAATTCAATTGTAATCAACAACATCTCTGATTTGGTTTGTAATTTTGTAACAAAGGTTTCCAATTAACAAGGTTCAATATATAGAGATTGTTGTAAGCTGATTAGCGAGATGTTATACTTGGAAACGGATGCTTGGTACTGTCATGGCGTAAAGAGACAATGGTACTAAACTGATAATCTCACTATTATGCCATTTAATTCTTTGCCAAATGCAATCCAAACATTTCAAAGAACTTGTATTAAGAACCTATTTCCTATCATTGATTGGTTTCCTTTGTTTCCGAAATACTCTTATTTTACTATACTTTTTGTAGTATGTATAATATAATTTGTAAAAGGTTTATATAAAATAATTAAATATTTACTGAAATTATCAATAATATAAAATTACACAGATCTAATATTTTATGAAATTATTTTTAAAATATATACTATATATTGATAGAAAAATTTATTTTACTACTATAGTTTTGATTGTGTAGTTTTTATGTTAAATAATTAAATTGAACTGAAAATATCAATAATACCATACATCATTTTATGGAATAAAATAAAAGTTAAATTTAAAATAAATTTACTTCAAATATTAATTCAAGATAATTCGCATCAGTTAATGTAGATAAATTTATTAATTGTGTGTATTATAATTATTAATATAAACTAAATATTCATTATTTTTTGTTTATTATTGTTGACCTAAACCTGTCAGTCAAACTGTCTAAACAACAATCATGTGATTGGTGTGGACATTCCATAACCTCGGTCAAAGTCCTCAGTGAAGTTGACCGTTGTTTCAGACTATGTATGACCTTTCTCGGTTGCTTCTAGTTTAATACTGTAAGAACAGTGGCCGGGCCTTAACTATCCGTTTCTAGAGACCTGACTACCATATCACTTTCCTTCATCGTTTTACAAATTCTTGTCATCCTCTGCAAACTTACTGACAGTTGGCTGAACTCAGATACGTACTTAGTAATTACGTAGTATGAAATTAAACTCGCCGGGCCTTGTATCACATCTGTCCAACATTACTCCTAATGATGTTATTGAATACACAATTATGCCTCCTCCACCTTGTCATTTATCAACTGATCATTAAACACATCATATGGCTTTTGTTATTGATTTCTTAAAGATCTTTTAGACAAAGGATGTGTAAAGCCAATGTCTTACCGTGTCAATGATGATGTTATTCTGATTGCTAAACGCTAAGACGTGGTAACATAAAGTAGCCGTACGTTAAAATCTAATAGTATGAATAATTACCATCATGAATAGTATAAACTAATTTCTAATGATTACGGTAAATAATTAATTTGACCAATGGATGTTAAATTTGATTAGCATTGTCCATGTTCCAAAGTTGACAGATGATACCATTAGCATGATTAAATTATTGATTAAAGGTTGGTTATCTAAATAAAAACATATCTTTAATAAATGAATTCTTTTTAAAATGTAAGTACTTGAAAATATACCACAACCCTGCAGACGTTTTATTTTCATTAGTGTTTCAGACAATTTAAAAGGTTTGGTTTTAGCGTAAAATAGTGTTTTCCACGTGGTTGGTTTTTGGACTATTTTATTTATTTATTTATATTTATTAATTTGATGAGAAACAATATTAATATTTATTGATAATTTATAATATGTTGAATTGTTTTGATAAAATTTTAAAAATTATATTGATGTTCAGTTACTTTTTTTTTCAGAAATATACAAAAAAATAATATTTAATCATAATTTATAAAAACATACATGGTATTACTAGAAGATCAGAATATTTATATTTGATATTTAAAGAAATATATAGATTTATATGATTGTAATGCTATTATACACAGATTTTGTTATATTTGAACATATAATGGAGATACTATTGTCACAGAAAAATAGTTATCTTAAAGAATTTAAACTATAAATAGACTAAAGAAATAATTGTTTAGAAAGTAAATATAAAGAAACTTGAACTGCAGATGCCTAGCATAGAATGCCAGGTGTCTTGAATGAACTTTTAACCAGGGAGTGTGTACAGCAGTATCTGTGACATAACCAAGTGTTATGCATATACTTAACTTGGAATGTTATGCTGGACACCTGGAGTGTTAGATCATGCTTGTACACCTGGCTTAGTAGTTGGCTTGTTTGTCCAGCAGTTAACAATGTGATGCTGCTGTAGGCTGAATAAGCTGAGCTAACAGAAGAAATGAATGTACAAGAAACTTTTAAGCTTGGTCAGGCTAGGAGGCCTTTCCCCCTGCGCTTATATCTCAACCGGGGGTACACTTGGAAAGGTCAGGGTATAATAATAGATTTATTGTATAGCCATAATTTTTGTATTAATATTCTTTTATTATAATTAATAATTTTTTGTTAAGTATTGAAATTTATCCCTGAGTGGGATTCAATAACATTAATTATGGTATCATCTGAAAGGTATCTCTGTGTTTTTAAGGATCTTAAAATTTTGTTGCAAATGTAGAAGTTTCCTATTTGTAAAAACATTTTAGTATCGGTGTAGAAAAGATTCATCCATTTTGTTTGGCCTACGGAGCAACAAACATTGTTGATCCATGGCTAGGCCACTAGCACTTACTTTTAGGGAGATTGTTTTATATTTTATATATCTGAAGCCCATTTATACTTTTATATCTACAAGCTATTAGATACTACTATTTCTTTTAGCATGGTAGGCCTAGTCATTCTTTAATAGATTTTATTTTAGGCCTTAGAACATTGAGATATTTATGGGTGATTAACGATCCTATTGCCCTGATCTAAGCACTTAATACCTACTAGCTAGATGCATTTATAGGTAGCAACAACATTTATGATACATTCTAAGCTTAGGGCTAATAGCTAGCCTTTGTGTTCTTACATTATCTTCTTATTATTATTCATAAATTTAAAGACTAGAAACGTGCTTGTCATTTCGAATATACTGGGCGTTCAGTTTCTGGAAGCGGTTTGTTAGATTTGAAACGTGAAGTGTTAAGTAACGTTTGTTATTTTGTATCTGTCAAAAAGAGATTCATCTTACTGCAGTCATAAGTGAAAAAAATCTTTTTTAATCTAAATTTATTACTGAAATACATTAATGCCAGTTTTTATTTTATATTTTATACTTGTTATTAATGTTTTTCTATTTTTGTAGTCGTATAAATCTTGCTGAACAAATAAAGAGTCAATTCTTTATTTTAGACTTAAAACTAAGCTTGTGCAACAAATGATGAAAATTGATTATAAATAAAGTGATTATTTATGGTTTAATTTAAATTTCGTCTGGCTTCATGCCTATTACATGCTCCTGGAATGATTTATCATATTTTTTTTTGTTTCTAAAATTCCCTGAATAAATATTACTGTATTAAATTATTTTAAACTTATATTTGAATTAAATGCTTCAAAATAAAATTTTCCATCGGGGCGAGGGAGATACTGTACCCGATTTGAAAAAAGTTACTTGCCAGATTTTTCGGTATTTCTGGTTTGCATTGTTGAAGTTTTCTATGCAAAATAACACAATTTACAGTATTTGAGGCCATTTTAATCGTACTATTTTGTCTCATGCGTGAGAGTTCTTATGCGGAAGAAAAAAATGATGTATTGGGCCCATACGAGAAACTTGTGCATTATGCTTGAGAGATATGTATATTATTTAATATTATTTATTGTTAAAATTTGTTATCTTTACAGATCCATTGGAAGGTAAGATGCCAGATTCACCAATAGACGCAGCATTAGTTAAACATCCAACACAGTGCTCTCCAAACATGGTACAAACAAATAACAACATGGTTGCCTCTCATCCTAGGCCAGTATCTACAGGATCTTCAACAGGTAAATCACTAATTGTAGTGGCACTCTAGCTTAATAGTTTACATGTTTGCCTACTAATCCCGAGGTCCTGGGTTCGAACCTGGCTAAGTGCTAGGATTATTCACATGACTGCAGGGCTTGAATTTAACCAAGGTACCAAGGCCGTTTGCCTCTGTTGCCCTCCCAATTGGCCTCGGTGCCTTAAAAAATGACCATCATCAAGGCCACTTTGGCCTTCGTGCCCCTTATTTTCAGTAATATATGGGCATTTCTGTACATTACGGACGTACAGCTTGAAGAGTTTGATCAGTTGTATTTTGAAAAATAAGTTACAAATTAAGAATAAAAACCAACTGAATGTTTGTCTGGACCTATTGAATATGTGTTCCAAATCTCATTCAAAACCATTAAGCCATTTCTGAGAAAATCACAAAAAACATTCCGTTACGGACGTACATGATAGAATTTAATTTTTGTACCGTATTAAGTTCAAACTTATATTCCATCAAATGTTTTGGGAGTAAAGTAGAAATTTCTTCATTTTCATCTACATAATGCATGAAAATTTAGGTAAAAAACATTTAGGATTATGTATTTTTTGTTTTCAATGCCAGAGATCAGTTTAACTTCCGTTACGGACGTACAGAAATTTTATTACGGACGTACACTATCAATCTGAATTGGTTTTTCGTTTGTATATTGAAAATTAAATTATATAAAATATCTAAAAATTGACTGAATGTTTGTCTGAACCCAATGAATAAGTGTTCTAAATTTCATTATATAAAACTAAGCCATCTCTGA
>JAOTQE010089629.1:0-14848 GCA_025631205.1 Nesometra sesokonis
AATATTAATTAAGCATCCTAATTTATGCTTAAGTGATTGGTCAGTCCCAACCTTTTGTATGTCTGTCTTTTAATTACTGTTGTTTTTTTTTGGATCATGTTATTCTTGACTATGTTCTAATAAAGAACGAAACGTAGAATCAACTATGGCCTCTAAGTTGTCATTTTTTGTAGTTTCAGTACTAATATTCAGATAATTATCCGATAATTGACTTAAATGCGATAATTTTTTATACCTTTGACAAGGGGTCAACCTTGATTTTGCTTTTGGTGCTTTTTGCGAGGATTTCACCGCGGTGCAACCAGGGTGCTACGCGAGTAAAAGGGAAATCGCCAAAAAATCACCAAAAATTAGTGGACACGCAAGGCATTATGGCCTACACTGAGTTTGCGCAGTTGTAGTTTTTAAAATTGATTTGATTGGATGATATTTTATCGGATAATCTGAAATTCCTGCGGAAACACAACCTTCATGTCAGGGAATGTTACTGTACTATTCGCACAACGGTTATTATGGTAAAACTTACTTTAGTAAGTCCTACTAAATAAAGTCCAGTATGATTACGGCTTAGAACTTCAATGTTTTACAATTAGACAAGTATTAAGAAAATTAATGTATGGATGGACTGAATATTTCAGTGTGTATATACCTGAGATAACCCAAGAAAAATGATGATTTGCTTCCAATGGCGAATTTCTTGTGCAATGTACGTTATTTAACACAGGACCAATGGGTTAAGGATCATTAGAAATATGGTGTGCTATTTAAACTGTATTTTAAATCTAAAGCCGCTAGAACACAAGAAGAGTAGTGACAAAGCTATTAGGTTAAATACTTTCATGTGTGTATACCAAGGATAACCTATTTAGCCTGAAGAACTTGTTTTCCATTGGGGACCTGAGGATTGGGCAGTACACCAGAAAACAAATCTACATTAATATTATTTTATTCTGTGAGCTCAAAGTTGTACAGTACTGGTCAAAGTCAAGTTAAAACAATCATTAAAATTTTATACCAACCTTTTGGCCATACGGACTATCAGCAATTGTAAAACCGAAACCCATGTTTCCCTTTGTAACCAATATATTGAAAAAATCTGTTTTTTCTGTACCAGCCATTCGATGTTCAGGGGACATGTTGGAGTCGTTATGATAACCATGCTTGCCCGGGGTCGGCGTCTTGGCTCGTTTATGCATGTCCTCGGGCGTTTGTTTTTGTGAAAGGTCTGGTAATGATTTGTGCACATCATTATTTTTAGAAGTTCTATATCGGGGATCATCTTGTTGCTCCTGACTATTTACACTCGTTCGAGAGACATTGTCAAATTCTTGACCTTTCTTAGCATTTGGAATGATGTGAGTATGCGGATCGTCAGGGTCAAATGGTAACGGATAACCGCGACATACGTCCAGATCTACTGGCTCACCGGGATGAACTGCTTGGAACATTTTTACAACATCTTGATGCGTGAAACCAAGTACTAATGTATCATTTACGTACACAAGAACATCACCTGTCAAAAATGAAATTTTTAAAAGTTAAGTTTTATACTTTATATACAAACAAGAAATTTAAAAAAAAGCATAAACGTGTATACATGGAACTTAAATCTTTTTAAAATGCACAGGTGAAACTTCTTGTTACTATGATGGCTATTCACAAAGGCTTAGGCATTTTTCTTTCCTGAGAATGCAAGAACAAAAAGAAAAAGCAGTGGAACTTCGTAACGTTTGAAAACATTCAACCAGTTCCACGAATTTTATAATAATAATTACTTGTGGTTAAGTCTCTTTAATTATAAATGCCTAAATTTTTTATCACATTGTTAAAGGAATAATCCATTCTTATAATACAGCTTTATGGAACCATTTGTTTATTTATATAGTATTGTTATTACTTTTATTGGTATTTCAATAGGAAAAAATTAAGGTTGCGGTTTTGACAACCAAATACGAGGTCAGGTGTACAAGAGTTGTGCTTGCCAGTTTTGTCTCCTTGGGCAGAACCCATTATCCCTAGTGATTTAGTTTATCCAGCTGTAAGAGGGAAGTAACCTATGATTGACTAGCACAGTTCCATCTGCACTTCTTGTAATAAAAACTTGGATTTACTCCTCAATGTAGACTTAATCAGAAGTAACCTTCACAATATTAATTTTTATTCTAACTTCTAATTACCACCGGCCTGCGAATTTCATCTCGGCAGTCTGCAATTGCCAATGTTATTAGTGAAACTTGATTACCCATGATCGGCAGTTTTTTGCTGAATTGATTGTGGCCTAGTCCTACAGGTACTCCTTTACCTTAGCTAAGCCAGAGAACATGCTTTATTCTTAAATTTCATTTTGGTCTAGGGCATTCCCCAAGCTGGTAGAAATTTGTTCAATGATCGTCCATATTTTCTGCGATAGTTCTGCTAAACTTTGAGCTCTTTAACATAATTTTATGTACTGTTATTACAGGGTAAACCTTTTAAGAATGATTGAAATCTATTTTTTATAAACTGCTGAAATGTTACAATTTCTACCGATGCCGACGTATTTAACATTGGCAAATTAGTGGCGATTATTTTTACTTGAATTTCATGGGCTGTAACATGTTTTTATACTCAACATGTTTTCCAGACTAAATAGAGTGCACTATAACATTTAATCATTTTGATAACTAAACAGACTAATATAAACCCCCAGGAAATAGAGAGCGCAATTATTAGTGTTTACATCTTTTGGTTAAATATTCTACAACCAGACTGTAGCTGGCGATATGCAATGTAATCTGAACAGTACACAATATATTAAAACAGAACTCAAGAACTTGTGCCCATGGCACAGTGGAGGCATGTATTAAAACATAATGTCACATGCTTGGCATTCAAACTGCTACAACAAAGGCCATGTTTCCGCAGGAATTTCGGATTATCCGATAAAATATCATCCAATCAAATCAATTTTAACTACAACTGCGCAAACTCAGTGTAGGCCATAATGCATTGCGAGTCCACTAACTTCTGTTTTTTTTTTGCCGATTTTCCTTTTCCTCGCGTGGCACCCTGGTTGCATCGCGGTGATATCCTCGCAAAAAGCACCAAAAGCAAGATCAACGTTGACCCGTGTCAAAGGTAAAAAATTATCGCATTTAGATCAATTATCGGATAATTATCAGAATATTATCGGATAATTTTATTACGTCAGAATAGGTTAAACACCCGTTTCTGCAGCACTTTTTATCGGATAATTTTTATCGGGATAATTTATCGGATAATTTTTTCCTGCGGAGACACCGCCAAAAATACTAACCCATCCGTAAGACACCATCATCGTAAGCTGGACCTCCTTCAACCACACTCTTAATTTGTAAGAATTCCTCGGGGTCATCCCCTCCTATGATGGTGAATCCAAAACCTCTAGTGCTCTTTAGCAATGTAGTCTTGATTCTACTGCCCTTCAGCTCGTTTGGATTACTGGTAAACATTGCTCTCCACTGCGAGGCTGCAAAAACATAACACAAATATTAACTGCATGTGTTGACTGTATACTGGAATCAACAAATTGGTAGCAAAGGCAGAAATAAGGCTAACTGATGCTAATGACCTACCATGACCATATGGCTTGAAGAAGATTTGTAAAAGATTTCAAACAACAGACTTAAGCACTGCGTCGTGCGACGGTCATATGACGGTCATACAACAAAACCATCGCTCCCTGTGTGTGTGGTTTAAAGATGTAATGACCTGTACTCGTCGTCCGGTTTTTTAGAGGTTTCCCTGTTGAATCATTAAAAAATAGTCGGCCGATGAGTAGAAGACTGTCATTGCGTCTGGCAACCACACACACACATACAAGTAACAACGGTTTTTGCGACCATCATACGACCATCGCACGACGCTCTGAGTGCCGGGCTTTACAGTCAACCAGGTGTTAGTGAGAGAGACTGTATAAACAGAGATTTCAAAGAGAGGACAAAGTCGCTAAGACAACGTTAGACAACACTTTGTCTTTTTTTAAGTATGTGTGTGTAATAATCTCAGAAACTGTTTATAGTTACGTCGACAAAATTAATCCCCAGAAAAATACCTTGTCTTCAAATGTAAGGTTTTTTTCTGAGGCAATAGAGAAATTTTAGCTATAGATTCTGGAAAGTATTATTAAGGAAACACGTGCAATAAATCAACAGAAGATTTGACAATTTTTACTTGAGAATGGTTAGGGAGCTATTGCTACCGTACTGCGTGATGGTGTACCTAGGCCCCGGTGTATTACAATGCAACCTTAAGGCAAACTGTTAATATAAAATAATGTTCTTCATAATTACTTTATTCATTGGACTCCTAAAATAAAATTACTTAATAAAAGTTGACACGTTGAGAAATCATGGCCTCACTTTCTTTATTTGAAGTTACTGTTATTCTATGTTATTTAAACTTAATCAGTGAATCTATTGGTCATTGGACTCGTATAGCTGATACATTTTTTATATGAGCGTACAATATCATTAGTTTTTTCATCAACTCACTCGCATAGCAAATCGAGATAAACTGTTTTTTCCATCCTCCCCGGGACTCATTTGCATATTTGCTCATTAATATAAACTGTCTTAGCACCTCTGTCCTCTCTTGTTCAAAATTGTCCTAATATCAAACACACAATATTTTTACCTGACGGGGACATAGTAGGTGTAAACGCCGATTCAGTCTCAACTGGTGGCTCGTTGGTCTGTTTTGCAGCAACAGTTTTTGATGATATATTGCTTTCACTGACTGTACGGGGAGGGGGAGGGGGTGGGGTTTTTCCTTTCTTGTTAACTCGGGGTAATGTTGATGGTTTTTCTTGCTCTTTCTTCGCTTGTATTACTGGGTTCTCATACTGTGTCTTTCTGTTTACATGACTGTTAAAATAAAAAAGGGTAAATGTAAGAAATAATTCATTCATTCATCGGTAGAAATGACCATTTCCATTTATTGTCATTGCATATGATACAAAGAAATTATGTTTGCTCTGAGACAAAAACAGATAATAACAACTATATCCAAAACTAATTATAATCACATGTGTTGCATCACTCTCGTATAGGGTTTTAACCGGCATTTAGTGCCCGAATGGCAGCCAGATAAAAGCTGTTATAAAACCTATTTGTACGAGAGATGATGGACCAGTACCGTCTACCGCTACGTAACATCTCAAATACATTGTGTAGAGGATGTGTTGAATCTTACAATATACAATCCGTTTTCTTAATTAAACGCTTTCCGAAAATGGTTTCAATGGAACCTTGTTCAACTCCAATAACATGTGATGCATATTTAACAACACGTTGAAGCGCAAGCTTATCTTTACTTATGGCCCCGGTTGTTTTATTCTTTGTACTTAAAATAATAGAATATTACTTATGAAGTCAAATTCATCATTTTTTAGGTACCTGTTTGAAAAAATGCCAGTGTTGAATGTGCATAAAAATTCAGAACACAAGGGAATTACTTTTCATAACAAATACTAGGAATTTGGAAATATATCTTAATTCAGTTGAACAATCATACCATGGTAAACTACCCCCTCTATAATTGAAAGTTCCATAACATTCATATACTGTGAAAATAAAAGTATATAAATTATATTTTTAAAAAATTTGTTTTAAATTGTTTAGTACAATGCCTTGTCATTTCTTTAGTATCAACTGTTTATTAATTCTGTAATTGTTTAAATTATAATTTCCTAAAAATTAGGTGAAAATTTAAATCAAGAACACTATAAATAGAAGATTCCTAACGGCAGATTACTTAAACACAGAAATTAACGCTGCTGATGCTGTGAGAATTCCATAACTCATCTTAACTTCGTCACCTTTTCGGAGTAATTTAATTAATTCTGGTTTTCTCGTTCTTAATTCTGAACCATTCTGTGATAATTTGATTTAAATTTCAGTTAGGTTTGTATGATTCAGCGAGGTTGGTGGCAATGTGTATGTTTGATAACGAGTATGCTATAGCACAATAGGTGAATAACATTATGAGCGAAAACAGGAAAAACAAGGGCAGGTCTAGGCAACTTAAGCTCCAATAAAAAGGTATAAAGGGCTGATTAAAGATGGCTGACAACATCTGCATGATGCATGCAGTGGTCTCGTAGATCACACAATAAGGGAGTGTTCGCGGACACTAAAATAAGCTATAGAAGGAAAAACAAGCATGGGCCTAAGAATTTTAACCAGAGATCTAATTTTGGTAAGGCCAAAAGACCTGCATAGTGTAGTTGATCCCACAAAGGGTAAGCCCAAATGAAAATGTGAACAATTAATGCGAATTAAAACCATATCATAACCCGCTATAAAGCCTGTTTTCCTGTTGATCGCAAATTCTAAAAACTGAGATTTGAAATAGCATTTTAAGTTTTGAAACCATTGACATGAAAAGGGGTCCTTGTTGACAATAATACAGACATTAAGTAAGTAAATGATTTTGATCATTAAAGCTTACTTGAGTTCAACTTTAATGCTTTTGTTAATGATTGTAGAGGCTTACAGGTTAATTATAGTTGGAAAGGTCTTAGAAATCATCATTTTAATTTGTTGTGTAATCATAAAAATTCACTAAACATCGCATGGTAAATAGTAAAAAATTAGCAGACATGGATGATTTTAATTTTATTGCTACATTTTCAAAATTATGTTAATAATTAAAAATGGTGAAAAAGAGATTGATTCCCTTTTGCTTGTGTAAGGGAGAACGGATAATAAAAGGGACCAATCTGTGGTTATATTGTACTGTATAGGGCCTAATCCAAGTTTCCTCTGTTGATTTAAATTGTTAAAAAAAAATCCATGATAGGTTATATTAAGAACTACCATGAAATTACAAATTATTATAAGACATACAGAGGAGGAGGTCTGCGCCATAACCTGGCGGAGCCTATACATCTACAATTAAGAAGATTCCTAAACGTTCCAAGGTTTCTTCGACCCTGTCATGGGTCAATAACCAATCTCCGAATAATCATCATTTGGCTTGATGTGTCCAGAATCGGACATGAAACTTTAGTCGTCAACACAAAACAGTAAGTCCAGAAGACTAGTTTTATTATCAATTTTAAACAATACATACAGTGTTAACTATACAACTGCTCTTCATACAAAAAGTGTTAACCAATCATAATTAGTCCTAAAGTATTGACCAATCATAATTAATGTTAACAGGTGTTAAATCAGTGACTCAACTAAATTCATAGTTACGTAAGATACCTACTAGAATGGAGAGAGTTCGTTGGATGCTTGAACTTGACCATAACAATTAACTATAAGGAGTGTAAGTGGGTACCTAGAAAGTTCAAGTCTTATTGCATGAATTAATTTAATGTAGTTCTTCGTTAGCAAAACAGTCAGATGGAAACTTGTTAATTCAGGTGAACCTTTACATAATGTTGGAATTTACTATGAGTTTTATTGTGATGTTAAAAAAGTTGAGTTTTCTATAAGGTCAAAATAAAGTGTCAAATAAAATACCAAAATACAATTTCTTATCATTTTTTGTATTACTGTTATAACAATATGCATGTAGGTGACAATTTGAGATCAAAATTAAGTATCTACAATCAGCCACCTTTTGCAAAATGTTGTGTAACAGGATTTGCCCAACAATTAGAAAATAGATTTTTGGACTGTAATGAAGTGGCGGCGCTACCTACCGTCGGGGAGAAATTAAAGTTTCGTCGGGGGGCATTGCAGGGTAATATCAAGGGACAGATGAAGCCTCAACACCAAAACAGGCTAAAAAGTATGCAAAACACGGAAAATATTGTTGTTTTTTTTTGCTCGTCAGACTAAAAACCGGGGACATGCCCACCTCAAAATTAAACTTGCCCAACTCGTCAGGGGGCCCGTGTCGGAAGAATTGCCCTGCTGTCGGGGAATTCCTGGTGCCGCTACTGCTGTAATGACTCAATATTCAGAACATTTTTAAAAATAATGTAGTAATCTATGTTAACTCCCTGGGATGGTTACCCGACTAAAGGGGTGTTTAAGGTTTGTATACTTCTAATGTGTTAAAATTGCCTTTTCCTGACAGCATCATGGTTTGAAACCTTAATTACAACTTACTCTATATAATAACAACCAAACTGAGGATCATCTATTTTCTCCCAACCATAAGGTAGTTCTGTAATAAAAAAAAAAAAAATATTATGATTTTTTTTAATATTTTTAATATACATGTCAGATTTGAATTAATTATTTCTTGCTTTGTTATTAAAATTAGGTTTACTTACATTCATTTTTAATTTAAACTGAAGATGTTTTTTTATTTACAGGGTGAGCATGTGGACGACCAATCTAAACAGTTCCTCTAACAATATTAATTTGAATGAAACATTTTAAGAAAAAAAATTACGGAAATATGTATAAATAAATTACCAATTTTAAGTTAAATTTTAAATTTTCAATTAATTTATTTATACATATTTCCGTATTTTTTTTTTATCAAATTGTTTCATTTTATTTTTTTGTCCTATCAAATTTCAAACCTGATGAAATGAAGAAATGTTTCCTCTAATACTTAAATCAACCTCTGATTTAAAAAAATCTCAGTTTTACATAAATCTAAGATTTATTTAAATAAATACTGTTCTCCAAATTGAAAAATTTATACTGGTAAATTGTCCATAAAAACTCAGTAAAATGAAAACAGCTTGACAGGCATGGCTTTCGGGTTGGTTTTGTCCTGAATTAATGCTCCAACTAAACACTAAGGTCATATAAGCTCCCTTGCAAGTTTTATATTGTGTTATGCTAAGAACCGAAAAAGAAAATTATGTGTGACAAAACTACGTAAAATCAATGTCATTTTTTACCAAAAGTTTTCACTGGTCACTTATATATTTTTACTGGTAAAAAAAAAAAAAAGATATCATACCATCATCTTCGCATTCAAGCAAATCTTTCTTGCGTTTCAATTCTAGCCGTGGATCCAACCATTGTGTTGACTCAGTTACGTGGCTAAAAAGAAAAAAAAATAGTAGAAAGCATAAAACATTAAAAAAATTAATACTAAACATCGAATATAAAAACAATACACACAATGGTATAGCATATTTATATAGCACTGCTGTTATCAATTTTACATCAACTTTTTGTGCACTTGAAATAATATAGAACATTTTTTAGATGAGTTGGGGGTTATCCCACGCACGTTCAGGGAAATCTACATCCCTTCCTGTAAATCAGACCATAGTTGTCTACTGACCATTTAGAAGAGAAGGAATTCCCCATATAAGTGGCCATTTATCGTGGATAACAGGACTACAAAAACTAGTTTACTTAGTGCAATTCAGAATCTACAAATAAAAAGCAGTGGAGAAAATTAAACACATTGTTATATATCATTATCCGTTTTTTTTTCCGCTGTACTTTATGTCTTATCATGGAACTAGAAATAATTGTTCAGATTTAGTACAGTTCTGTCATTATGATTAATAAAAAAACAATAACATGTTAACAATTTAGCATTATCGTGGTTTGTCAATATCAACATCATTTTGGTTGAACAATCAACAGAAAAAACAGGAGTTATTTGCTTTGTTTAACAGTAATTTTATGTTACCATGGATTTGTCAATATCAACAGAGGTGTGATTTTGCTTCAAAACCTATAAGAACAATTGCTGCACAGAAAAAAATTTGTCGTTAATTTAAGAATTTTTTACTATGTAAAATAATTAATAATTTAGCATTATCATGGATTTGTCAATAACAACATACTAGTAATTTGGTTTGGTTTCAAAATCTATAATGACCATCAAGAATTACGTTTCAGATATAGCAAACAGCCGATAGAAAATTTAAGTTTAATTTAAGAGTTTTTGCTGTTTTTAATAACATTTAGCATTATCATGGATTTGTCAATAACACCAAGATTTGGTTTTGTTTCAAAATCTATAATCAACTTCAAGAATTAAGTTTGAGATAATTTGAGTTAATTTAATAGTTTTTGCGGCATTTAATAATAATTTAGCATGGATTTGTCAGTAACAACAGCAGTTTGGTCTTGTTTCAAAATCTATAAAGGACATCAAGAATTACGTTCACACAACCGATACACAATTTGAGTTTAATTTAAGAGTTTTTGCTGTTATTAATAATAATTTAGCATTATCATGGATTTGTCAATAACAACAGCAGTTTGGTTTTGTTTCAAAATCTATAATGAACGTTGTTAGACAGGAAGGACAGGTAATCACAGGTAGACATGTCGATGACCTGATATCATCTAGTGAGTCACATTGTTATTCAGTTATTGTGGAGGCTAAGAATATGTTTGCAGAAAAAATGACAGGTCTTGTTGCATATCAAGATTTTATTTCATTTTATAATATATGGTTAAACCTTGATCAGAAGCAGAATAGGTTTAATCCTAAACTTGAAATAAGAAGTTCATCTCAGCAAGAGATCTTCTTTTTGGGATAGTCAAAATTTCTATCATCAAGAGGAGTAACCTTATAAATTATGATAAAGATGATGATGATGATGAAGTTTTATTAAAAAAAAATGATTTTGATAGTTTTATATGATTACAAGAAAAATGGGGCAAGGCATGACAAAACCACCAAGTTGTCGCAAAATTGGAAAATAGAGTTATACTGCAACCATAAGGCACTTGTTGTAAGCTTCAAAATGAGGGGTCAATTGTCAAAATCGGACATCTATAACCAAAGTTATGGAAAAAATAGAAAACATTTTCTTTGTATTTGTTAATATATCCTGTTGTTTATTTGCTAATTTCTCAATAACTTCATGTGCGACAACTTGGTGGTTTTGCCATGACTTGCCTCATATACTTTAACCTCAAGCAGAATGGCCTATCCCAAAAAGAAAGCTCTTCAAGCTATCAAAACTTGAAAAAAAGTTCATATCCAAAAGATGTTGTATTTGGTTCCAAGAAGATGACAGCAATGACGACAACAATATTGGTACTGGTGGTGATGATAACAAATATGACAATGACAATAGTGATGATGGTGGTAATCAAGATGATAATGAAGAAAAATATGACAATGAAACTGATGACGATAATAAAATAACGAAACCAATGGCAGCGGTGAAGCCGACATCTAATTACTTCACAAATAATTCTTGACAATTACAGAAGCTTAAAAACCATAACATGATTGTTAAGTTCTAATGACACAAACAAAATTACAAGAATCAATAAACATTAAAAAGGGAAGTCGAATAATAAATCAATATAAAGAATTGTTATCAAATAATATATGAACTAAAATATGCTCATTAAATTATATTTAATTAGTTTGAAGGAAACTATGCTCAGGTTACATTAATTGTTTCCTGAGAACCATACAAATATTTGAAGTCAATAATATTGTTTCTATATTTCTGAATATGCTAAAAATACACAAACACTCTTTGAACCCGTTTAGTTTTTCAGAGTTTGGTTGAAAGACAAGGTTACCTGTATTTACATTGGTTTCATGATGATGGGACTTTAAAGGTCAGGTTCACCCAAAAAATTACTATTCATTATATGTTTTAGTTAATCGTAAAAAGTATATTCAGCCCTATTTGGAAATTTTTAGGATTTTTTTCCCCTTGGGTCTCATGAATTAAAAAATATATATAAAAATAAATGCTAGATTTCATCCCTATTCTTTTACACACAAAATAGCAAACTGGGTAATATTTTATTATCAAATAAAAATGGCTACTTTACACTATATAGAAACATCAGGAATGAACAATTTTGGTTAAAACACACAAGAATAGTACTTTTGTATATATTTTTAGAGTGACCGTTGATTTTTCACAATTTATTTAAAATACCCCTCTTTCAGACAATTTGTATGTAAAAGAATAGGAATTCTATCTTGTAATTTGAACTATCCCCCCCCACTTAGCAATTTTTGTCTATTTCATTAATAATTATGATAGGTAAAATAAATGGTAAAAATTCAGAAACAGGGCTAAATATATTTTTTATGATAAACTAAAACATATAAGAAAGAACAAATTTATGGGTGAACCTGCACTTTAAATCACAAAGTGGGTCTACTACTCATATTACACAGTGCCAAAGAATAGAAAAATGACAGATTTTGAAAGGGCTGTGTTTGAAAACTGTATCAAAAATCACATAAATGTTTACCTGTTCTAGTGTGAATTTGGCTGATCTTTCCATTTATGTGAGTTACCCCTTTCAAAATCTAGAATTTTCCTATTCTTTTATACTGTGTTATTTGAATAGTAGACCCCTTCTTTTGATTTGAGACTCGCTTTGCAACATGTTTTGTTTCTGCATTATATCATTGTCCAACTGTGGTGAAATTTCTCATAACTACTTATTATATACATTTATCAATAGAAATTTTAATTCCGGAGTTACCCTTTAAATATTTGAAACATATACATAAAATTTCATTTGGGGAATTTATATAGGGAAGAATTATTATGTTCACCATGGTATGTGCTCTTGGAGTGTCCTCTGGTTTTAGCTATATTATACTTAAAAAGAGAATAACCATAATGTGAGTTGAAACCACAAAATGAGCCGTGTTGTACAAAAAAATCAAAATTGAGTTGTTATATTCTGATAGAAGATATAAGCTTTAATTTGTTTTTTTTTAATTAGGTTCATAGGTGGCGTATAACCAGAGAAAAATCATTTTGAAATGTACACATATAAAAACACACTTTGGAGAAAAAAGACTTAAAGATAAACAACTGTTGACTTTATTGCATGTTTTTCCACTGATTTTGAAAAACAGCCTTTACAAAATGTAGTTCAAAAACATGTTTATTGTAAATTTGTTAAAAATTGGATGTTTGTAAATATATAAAAGCTTTTTAAAAGTAATAAACATCCCTATACAACGAAATTTCATTTTTATAAAATTATGACTTTCTACCTATTTTTGTGAATATTTCAAAATGACCTGGCGTACAACACGCCTAATTTTGTCACGACACTTCACAAATTTTGTTTTTATTAATATTTATTTAGCCAGGATGGCATTTCAGTGGCATACACACCCTATTATCAATTAGTCAGGTTATATACACTGGTTTTCAGGTGGTCCTGCGAATAAAAAAAAAAACAAAACAAGAAGACAACATTGAAGGCATGGATATATTGACAAAAAATGTCTTTAAAAAAAACATATTTAATGGCCAAGAATCGGCAAAGTGTCATCCGTCTCCGCTCTGTCACGGTCCTGCGAATAATAAAGACAACAGAGACATTGTGATGTCAAAATTAACATATAATTTATTTTTTGTTATCTTGCAGATGGTAGAAGCACACATACCAGCCTACATTTTTGATGAATTCAAAAGCAATTGCTAAAAGTAGGCTATTATGAAAATGATTGCCGATGAGTAACATGATTATCATTTATACAAGAAACAGCATAGTGGATGTGTACTTTTGCAGGTGCCATAAAAAAATAATGTAAAAACATAAATGTTTAGTATTGCAATATCTGATCCCACTAGTAAGATCCTTAAAAATTTACAACCACAACCAAATTTTATAATAAAAATGTTTTTGTGTCAGGTAGAATAATTTTGCCCAACAGAGAATATAATTTTACTGAACTTATCCTGATGTAAGCCCACTACAGTCAATATGTGCTGTGGGCATAAAGTCCAATATGCCTAAGGGGATGTTTATACAGTTAACATGGATTATCAGCACAGTTGTGAAATAGGCTATGTTCAGACTCAACGATTAAGCAGAGCATAACATAGTTTAATTCCCTAATCCGGAGCATTACTTGTGCTCCTTGCAAACCCCGGTTTAGCGTAAGCTACAAAGCTATGCCTTGTATACCTGAATGGTTTTGTTTTTGTGTTACACGTTGACCAATCAAAATTTGCAATCGGTCTGTATTGACCAATCAATTACGGATCACTGGTCATAGAAAAACCCACTGGCGGCAATTTTAAAATTTCAGCGGCAGTTTTAAAATTGCTTATGACTTACGCTACACCTTGTGTCCAAACACCTTGGTCCTTGCGCTGCAGATTAGCTTGCACCTTGCATACACTAAGCTCCGCTTAAGCCATGAATCTGAACATAGCCATTAACATAGTGTGATAGAATTTACACCCAAATAAGGCAGTAATTCTAATATTAACTAGCCTGTTAGTGACGATGATTTGCTGTAGGTATGGATTAAAATAAATTAACAGACCAAAGATTGCTAAGACCACACCCTGGTCCAAAACTCTATATTGCAGTAGTTAGTTTTTAATGAATTTCACCTTATTTGTGAGAATTCTTATGAGCAAGAAAGAAAATCAATGTACAGGTAAATGTTTGTCTAATGCGCAAGAATTATTTGCACAAGAAAAAAGTGATGTATGACACATTAAAAATTGGTGCTCAGGTGTGAGACATGTTTAAAAATGCATGAGAATTGGCATGTACAGTATAAGCAGGTATGTTCAACATACTGTAATAAGTACAGTAAATCTGTAAGCTTGAAACTTACAAAAGTTTCTAATTTAGATTGTATAATTAAATATGGATGCATGAGGTTTAAATTATGATGTGTACTGTATATGATGTTGCTTTAGTAAATTTCCTATCGTTCAAAATGATTAAACGGTACAAAGTCTGCGCATATAAATTTCGAGACACTCTATTTTCGCCATTAGACGACTTTCCTCATCTGTCCTATGAATGAATGTTGTGGAGATGGAAAGTTATGTCTAGTTAATAATCATTCAGGCAATTTACCCAAGATAATTGAATCACGAAATGTATTTAGACCAATCGTAAAGATGTATTGTCACTTGAAAAATGACAAAAAATGGATTTTAAAATTAACTTGCTTAATTTAAAGAAATACATAA